>CBVK0100154623.1:0-27429 GCA_900067695.1 Picea abies
AAGGCAACCCTCTTTTATGAGGGAAATGTATTGCAGCTATGGATGATGGTGAATATTGTATTCTGAGAGAGGAGACTGTGACAGAAAGAAGAGGAAGTTACAATTGGTTTTGTTGTAGGTTGTATCCCTTCATTTGCTGGATAATAATAAAGGAAGGAGCTGGCAATTTCTCTGGTGGACGTAGCCCACACTGGGTGAACCACATAAATTTGTGTCTCTCTTGTATTGTGTGTCTTCTGTGTTTTGTTTCTGCATTTGTTTTATATTATTGCTTCGCGGTCCTGTTTTTCTAACAAAAACCTCATTCTCTGAAACTATAACAGTAGTCTCACCTTCACTTGTGTTGGCTGATGTCTTGGCTGGTTTGTTATCCTTCTGTTCTTTCTTCCAAATTCAACACTCCTTTTTCACCTACCCTGGTTTTCCACAATGATAACAAATAAGCCTTCCTCTTCTCGATTTCGATCTTCCCCTTGACCTCGAATGCCCTTGATGGCCTCAATCAATTTTTATACTGCGATCAGCTAGAGTTAGAGCTTCTCCTACTTGGTTTTCTATAATTGAGTTACATCATAGCTACTCATTCATTAAGTTGTTGCTAACATCATCGAAATTCAGGGTTCCTGTAGTTGCTAAAGTGCTCATAGCTATTATCAGATTCTCCTAGTTGTCTGGCATAGAGCACGTCAATAAGATGGCTCTAATTTCATCATCCAAAACAATTTTGACAAAGGCGAGCTAACTCATAATTATATTGAACTGATTTAAGTGCTTTGCTACTAAAGCGCCCTCCTTCATCTTGAGATTTTATAATTTCTTCATCAAGAAGACCTTACTCGATGCTGTGTTTTTCTCATATAGATCATGCAGCTTGCGCCATAGATCTTCTACGGTTTTCTCTCTGGCCACATTGAAGTAGATATTCTTTGCTAGAAATTGACGAATTGTGGTAATGGCCTTCCTGTCTAGCTTGAGCCAATCCTCATTTTTCGTCGATGAGGGTCTCTTTGCTATTCCCTCAATAGAAAAATATTGATCCCTCAAAATCAGTATATCTTCCATTTGTTACTTCTATAGGGAAAAATTATCCCCGTTCAACTTCTCCATGCCACTCGATATTGTTGTCTCCATGATTAATGGGAGTCAACTCAAACAATAGTCTAACTCTGCTCAATTAAACCCTGTTGCCTCAAAATCTACAATCCTCGTCAAATTTCATCGTCCATGACTTCTTCTCACGGATTTGACTTGCCAACAACCTCCCACAATTTCTCCTTCTATATTGTGGGTGTTCTGACAACCTCCCATGATTACCAGCAATCTGACCTCTTGTGATTACGAGTGACTGGCTCTGATACCAATTGTTAGAGTAAAACTTGCCACATAGATCTCTAAGACCTGGTAACCACTCAACAATAATTGAGATTGTCCACTCAACAATAATTTTGATTTCCAACAAGTATGTAGATCAGACATCTCTAAACGCAAAGTGTTGTTCTACCAGCTATCTTGCAACTAATTTAAACACAATAGCAAAAACGTGAAAAGGAGAAACATAGGAGAAAAATAGGGGAAATGTAGAATAACATAATTGATTATATACACAATTCATCTCTTTATTACACACAACACTTTACACAACTTACAGTCCATAATGGTTTTACATGTATTTATAAGATTGATTGGAGCCTTCGAAGAATCGAAATCTCCATAATACATAAATCTAGAAACACCTATGTCAGTCGTGGATAAGTTTTTGGGCATCTCTTAGAACATATGCAAAATTTCTACACTTCTTGACTTGCTAGCTGTGGTAGTTGAAACAGTGATTTCTGGAAATTGGAAGCAACTTCTAGATTTCATGGAGACGGGGCATGTTATCCGATGTCAGCAGAAAATTCTGGAGGCGAATTTAGTTTCACTGTTAACAACCCCACCAAAACAAGGATTACAACTAGATTTGAATACATATGGTTGGGGAATATGAAGATATTTTGTATCATCTGTCGATCCATTGACTTTGTACATACTTTCGAGACTTTTCTTTTGATCGACAAGAGTAGTAACAAATTTATGTTATTACATTTATTGCATGCATTTATAAGTCTGAATGGAAACCTGAAATCTCCATCAGGATCCAGGGATTTCATTGTTGAGAGGAAATTCTAAGAGAATAATAATAACAAATGTTTTATTAATGAATAGCGTGTGCATAATGAGTGGATAGTATCTGGTTTGTCTTCTAGAATGAAGTACATAGAACTTTCATAACAACAGTTCCTCCATATTATAATAAAATAGCGTTGGGAACTTGAAATCAGAAAAATATATAAGTAATTACAGTAAACCAAATTCTCATACCACATATGAGATTTGATAAGTACAATGAGAAAGGGAAGCCCGATTTGCTTCTACACAAGATATCATTCTTGAACATTGCCCTTAAAAATTGAGAATGAGACTAAAATTGTTCAATGGTCTTTGTTAATGCTTTTAAAATTGTTCATTCAGATTGAATGGTTGATTGATCTTTGTTATGAGGTAACTTACAAAAAATGAAAAATAAAAAATAAAAAAACCATAACTCCTAGTCTAATTCAACATTCTACCAGTATATGTTCATGAGAATAAACAAGAGTAACAAATATCCACATCATTTAGAAAAAAACATCCCCAATATAGTGAAATTTGGAAGCATAACATGATCACATGTTTAACGAATAAATTAAGACCATTACCCTAACTAAACGATGAACCAGATCACACATCATACTCGACAGCTAGAAATCTCATCATATAACCTAAAATTGAGTGCCCCAATCCTACGAAAAACCAAATGGGGTTTCAAAAACCCTAAAAACACCCAAAAAGTTCCACCCGTTGGGTCTCTCTGCATTGTTGACAAGTAGGGCTTGTGGGGTTTCTGTGATCATTTGAACAGAGTTCATTATAACAAAATAAAAAATAAAATAATATTATATGTAAGACCTGAGTACATAATAGAGGGCTTTAAGGGAATCCAAGCATCATTGATCCTCTTCTTCATCTACAACAGCTTTGTCCGCGACCTTCTAAAAGAGGTCCTCGAACTCCTTTCCCATGGCCTTAGAAGATACCATTTCTCTACTGCTGCTGCTATTACCCAACCCTAACCCTTAGAAGAACCTCAATATCAACAAAGACTAGCACAGTAATTTATGATGCTTCTGCTGACTCCCTTGTCATTGTAAAGAAAATTATTCAGAGAAGCAAAATTGTCCACAATCTACAATTACATTGACAAACCCACCAACATCATCCACATTATCAAAAGAAACAATCTCCATCAACCCTAACCCTAACCCTTGAACAACCTCAATATCAACAAAGACTGGCATGGTAATTTATGATGCTACTACTGACTCCCTTTCCATTGTAAAGAAAATTCTTTAGAGAAGCGCAATTGTCCACAATTTGCAATTACATTGACAAACCCACCAATGCCATCCACATTATCAGAAGAAACATTCTCTATCCCTGCAAATTGACACAAAGCGAGTGAATTTGTAGGAGCAAAAGGGGATCCAATTTAATCAATCTTAGTGGGGTGAGGCTTTTTCATTTTGGGACTTGTAAGGAGATTTCAACTATTTTCAATGGAAAATAAAAATAAAAAATGAGATGAAACATAAGACTGGAGTCAAATAAAATAAAGGCACATATACCCTCTATCAGTTGAGCCAAGAAGGATGGAGAAGAGGCACAAAAGGAGAGTATAATGAGGCTACCTTCAAATCATTTAAATTTTCTTCTGCATTGGTAATTTGCCTTGCGAATCCAAACAATACCTATGCAACTTCTACCTCTTGCTCTACGAGTGCTGCCGGCGCCTGCACCGAAGATGAGGACTCCCTCCTCCATCTAGCATGTGGGGGATCATCATTGTCGTCACATAAAGAAAAGGAACATCAAGATGTGGAAGGACTAATTCTTGTTCTTGTGGCTCTGCGAAGAAGAAGTCAGCGAATCCCATCATAGGTTTTTCCAACCTGGATCTCTCTCAACACTCTAACTGATAATTCCTCCTCTGCAAAGAATGCAAAGAAACCAAGAAAAAATTATTCATATAAAATCTAAAAAATTAATATTCTTTGAGATGCACTTTATAAATATTTATATAGATTAATATGGATTAAAAAAAAGGTTCAACTTCCCATGAATGAATTGTTATTGTAATTTTTAAATAAGGTTGTTTATATTGAGCTCCCGCCATGTCTGGTTTTTTTAGGGTTTTGAGAGTTGAGAGGTTCAGACTCTGAGGGATCTGTGGCTAGGTATGTTAGCCGCATCCCAGGCCTCCGAAGGATAAAAAAGGGTGTATACCCTTCTAGGACGAGCGGGCTAGGGTGATTTGAGAGTATGAGGACGACGATGGTAGTGGTGGCGGCGGTCCTTCTGCGGTTGCGGCGGTTCCTCTGAGACGATGCATAGGAGACTAGTTTCAGGTATGCTCAGGGTCATGTTTTGGGTATGCTCGGGGCCGAGTTTCGAGCCTGTGTCTTGCTGATCAGGTGAGGCTCCTTGTACGATGGAGTTTTTTACGATGGAGGTGGATTCAAGGTTTTATAACAGTCGATTTCTTGTTTCCTTTGGGTTTTCTGGACTCTCTTGATATCTTCCTGGTTTGAAGAGGTTTTGAACCAGAGATTAGAGGTCTACTGGGGGTGTGCAGTGTTTTGAATAACACTTTGAGGTCCTTTTTGGGTGTGCGGTGTTGCGTATTCACTTTGAGGTCCTTTGAGGGCATGCGACTTCTAGTTTAGCTTATTTTTTGGTTTTTGTTGGGTTTTGCCCTGTTTTGTATCTCATTTTGCAGCCTGCATACTGGTTTTGTTCTCTGGTGACATTCTGGGGATGTTGGTGTTTTGTTTATGAGCATGATATATGTCTTAGTTATGCTATGAACACCTATGGAGTCTAGAAAATGTAAAAAAAATATATTTTCATTAATATAATTGAGCGAATTTTCTACTAAAAAAAAATTAATGTTGTTTAAAAAGATAAAGAATCTTTGTATTAGTACATATTTTGGTAGGCATGGATTTACTAGATTTAATTAATAATGTCATGGTTAAGTGGTATTAGGATTGTATTATTGAAGATATATTTGTAAATATTTATATAGATTAATATGGATTAACAAAAAGGTTCAACTTTCCATGTATGAATTGTTATTGTAATTTTTAAATAAGGTTGTTTTAAAAAATAAAGAATCTTTGTATTAGTACATAGTCTGGTAGGCATGGATTTACTAGATTTAGTTAATAATGTCATGGTTAAGTGGTTTAGGATTGTATTATTGAAGATATATTTGTAAGGGAGGTATGAATGTAAATTAGTGTTTTTCATTAGATTTTTCATGTTTGAATTAGTGAATTATTAAGAGATTCGAAGGTTAAAGTAATTAGTTGTTTTTATGGAAAATTTAATTATGGGAATTCAAAGTAAGTGATTTAAAGAGTATGATAATGTGGTGCTTTAGGGATGTTCTTTGTAGTACTTTTTTTGAGAATTTTTATTTTTTCAGAAAGAAAAATGTTTTATATTAGTGAATATAAAAGTTTTGTTCCAAAAGTCAATACAGCTTGTACAAGACTGTAATGTCCTTGTCTCTAGCTCAAGGTTGTACCTCCACATCATACCTACACTAATACATATTTGATCATCCATATAATACTACTTTCACCCAGAAGGTTAAAACCTTTGTTATATATCAGATAAAAAAAAAAAAAAACTAGACTGTATCAGTGAACAACAACAGTGAACAACAACAGAAGACCAGACAGTCTTTTTCTACTTTGAACGAGTAATATCAGATAAAAAAAACTAGACTGTATCAGTGAACAACAACAGAAGTCCATGAAATCTTTTTCTCCTTTGAAACATTAGTCTTTAACTAGATGAAACTCTTTCAAATATTCTTTGGTGCCCATCTGATTCCTTTGAGTAAAAAACACCCTCCTCATCCAACTGTAAAGCTTCCTTGGACATCTTATTCGCTTCCTTGTTAAAAGTTCTGTAAATATGTTGAGCTTTGAGTTGAAGAAATCTTCCGCTCAGCCTTCTGATTTTTGTCGTCCATGACTGTAATGAGAGCACCTGTAAGTTATTGAAATTATTAAACCAGTCAATAATGATCTTAGAATCTCCAACCAATAATAATATTGTTACCTTCATAACATTTGCAAAATATAAAATACACCACAAAGATAAAAGTTCTCCTTTAGTGTTGGTCCTGCTCCCACAGTTTATTTTGATTTTGTATGTGCCCAAAACTGGGCACTTTAGTATAGCCCTTGCCCCACACTTTTTGTCTATTTCTTGTGAGGCTCCATCAAAGAACCCCACTTCTAAATCCCAATCTAGGATGGGAGGCCTATCAATCCTTAATTCATTATACTCTTGAACAACTTTAAATTCTCTCAAAACCTGTAAGATGCAAGTACAGACTCTGCCCAAACTAGGAATAGCATTTTCAAAGATAATTAGGTTCTTATGTTTCCATACCTCCCAACATATGAAGCATGGAGTTTCTTCCCTATTTTCCTTTTTCAATATCCATCTTTTAAAACAGTCCTCAATCTGTCCTCCAACCCAGACACTATGAAGATTTAATTCCTTTGATAGTGTGCCCCAAATATCTTTAATAAATCTACACTCAACAAAAGGTGGTTCATTGTTTCCTCACAGTTCCCACACAAGACACACTTACTCAGACCATTAAACCTCTTTTCTTCAAATTTTCCCGAGTAACGATCTTCCGTTCTAACATCAACTAGGGTAACTGTCATTTCCAAAGTTTAGTGTACCAAAACATAGATATTTCTACCCTCTAATAGTGCATTATAAGGTAGTTGTGCACTTACTTGGCCCCTTTTTGTATCCCAAGACCACAACAATAATTTGTTTTCATCATTCAAATCTATACCCGCTCCAATTAAACCCTTGGTATAGTTTGTCCATTCTTGTTTTAGTTCCCCTTCCAGCCCTAGATTCTCAGATTTTAACCATCTAGTATGAACTGCATCCTCCAAATTGTTAATTCCAGCCTGTGCCAAGAAATGTAAACCTTGAGCCTTCAGTTCCATAATAATATTATTTGACAATTTATAGAAATTATATGAACCCACCATAGGATCTACCCCTATTTGAACTGCCTTCCCATTCCCAGGCTTCCAAACTAGCCAAGAAAATATAAAAGGTAAGGATGATGTTAAAGCTCTCCACAAATTTGAGAATCCAACCCATGATTTCTTTTCTTGCCTAATCCATGCTTCCATAGATTTATTTTGTAATTATTTTTTAATAATAACCTCATGCCAAAGACCAGCTAACATAAGGCATCTCCAAAGACTCTTTGTCATCAATGCTTTACCAAAAGTAAAAATATTTTTTATACCCCACCCACCATTCTTTTTTGGTTTTGAAATCCTCTTCCAACTAATCAAATGCATCCCTTCCTTATATTTTTTACCTGTCCACAAAAAACTAAACATCCTCCTTCTTATACTATTCAAGACACTTTTTGGTATCTTGGCCTTGGATAACCAATATACAGAAATACTTTCAAGCACTTCCTTTACCAAAGTGACCCTTTCTCCTAAAGACAGCCACCTATGAGTCCAATGCACAATTCTTTTCTCAAATTTATTCTCCAGCCAAATCCAATCAACACGATTGAAACAATTTGGTTTTATGTAAGAACCCAAGTACTTAAACCCTGCATCCACTGATCTTACTTCAAAAGGTAGTAGATCTTTTATCAAAACAAGTACTTCATCTGCCCACCCTGCTTCTAAAAAGGCAGACTTTTGAGGGCTAAAATCCATACCCGTCACCATACAAAAGAGATCCAAAACCTTTTTGAAAGTTTGCCACTCAGCCATACTGCCATTCCCAAACAAAATCACATCATCCACAAACATCAGGTGCATTATTCTAAGCCCTCTGGCTATAGGAATTCCAACAATATTCTCCGCTCCAACCTATTACTGTAAGGTTCTGCTTATCCCTTCGACAATAAGAACAAAAAGTAAAGGTGATAACAGACAACCCTGCCTTAACCCCCTGAAACTCTTGAAGAAGCTTGTTGGCTTACCATTGATCGGTACCACAAAATTTGTAGTTGTTACACATCCCATAATCCAATCTGTTGCCTCCAAGTTTAAACCAACTTGTAATAATACTAGCCTAAGGAACCCCTAGTGCACTCTATCATATGCCTTTATTAAATCCAACTTTAATACAAGTGCTTTAATATTTTTGACCTTAATGCTATGCAAAGCTTCTTGTACAACTCCAATAGAATCAGTGATTTGTCTGCCTTCTAGGAACCCAAATTGTTCCTTTGAGATACTGATAGAAAGTGAGTTCTTGATTTTTGTTGAAATAATCTTAGTTATAATCTTGTAACCAAATTTCATAGTGCAATTGGTATAAAACCTCCAAAAGAATCAGGTTTATCACTCTTAGGAATAAGCGCTATAAAAGTAGCATTTAAATCCTTTGAAACTCTACTCTTCTTGCTAGACTCTTCCACCAATCCTAAGATGTCTTCTCCCAAAAGATTGAAAAAAGTCAGGAAGAATTCCACTGACCAACCATCCGGGCCAGGGATTTTTGAAGCCTTGAAACTTTTTAGGGTAGTTAATATTTCTACAAGTGTAACATGCTCAACCACTTTTATCCATTCTTCCATAGAGAATAATCTCAGATAGTTCTTCAATACTGTAAGTTGATCAAAAAATGCAATATTTACCTGTGCCTTAAAAACATTCTGAAAATAAGAAACAAATTCCTTTTGTATGTCTATTGACTTGTTAATAACAATGCCATCCTCTTTAGAGATATCCCAGATAGTATTAAACTTCTTTCAAGAATTTGTGAAGGCGTGAAAAAACTTTGTATTCCTATCACCTGCTGCCAGCCAATTCACCCTGCTCTTTTGCCTCCAGGTCTCCTCCTCCTGCTTTAACAATTGTAATTTTCTTTTTTCTTTGTCTAAAATCGTGGTCTTTAAATCATCTTGCACAAAACCCCCAGGGAAATCTGAATAAAAAGTCTCCAGGTCCAATTCTAATTGTACCAATTCTTCCTTTGCTTCAGCTTTTTTCTTCCTTTCCCATCGAGACACGAAAGACTTAAGTAATTTTAGATTTTTCACCAAAGAATCCATAGAATTTAGTATCTCTGAGCCCAAAATATCATTCCAACTTGTTTTTACTAATTCAACAAACTCTGGATCGTCAAGACAAACATAATTAAATTTAAAAGGATAGTTGGTATTCCCTTTATCTTGTTCTAAGTGAAGGATCACTCGCATGTGATCCGAGATCTTATAATTACAAACCCAAGAACTATATCTTAGCCCAACCGAAACCATCCTCTCATCTAGTAAAAACCTATCCAATCTCTTAGCAATGTAGTCCTTGCCACATATACCATTCCTCCAGGTAGGGAGTAATTTTGTAGGCTCAACATCAACCATACCCCCCTCTTGTATCATTTGACTGAAAAAAATTTGCAGGGGATCCGCTCTGGCCCAATCACCCCATACCTTTGGACTTGAGGTGGTGAAGTTTAAGTCACCACCTAATATAAGGTTAGGTTCATTAAATAAACCCTCATTTTTCAAATCCCCCCCAAAATCCTCTCTATCAGCATAAGGGACATAACAATTCAACAACTTCAAACTATTATTGATATTAACATCTTTTAGTGTCCCTTCCAACAAGATTCTTGTAGGGGTCAAGTAGGTAGTAAATTCAAATACGCATTGGTTCTAGGCTATCAATAATCCTCTTGACAGTCTGGAAGAGTCCACCCCACACATATACCAGCTTGGAAGTAATTTAGCAAACAGTTCTCTCACTTTTACCTCGCTCACCATTTTCTTGTATAAACAGAACATCAGGTTTAACAGTACCAAGGAATCGCTTGAGGGCTAATTTCTTTGTAGGGCCCCCCACCCCCATAAAATTTAGGGTATCTAGGATCATATTTTAACTCTTTCCAAGGATTTTTGAGCTCTAAGCACCTATGGACCTTTAGTTACCAAGACTTTCTCCTCCACTAAATTCTCCTTATCCTTCTCGAGTTTCCTTGCAAGCCTAATTTTCAGAGGCAAAAAGTCCTTTTCCATCCCATCGAGAACTGCCCCTTTTAACGGAGACTCCTTAACCCCTGAAATGGAAAGTTTACCCCCCTTAGAAATCCCCTCCTTCCTAATCAAACAACTGTCTTTAAAAGAGGAACCCCCCCTTCAAAGATCGATAACGATTTTTGGGTGAGGACATCCCTGTAAGAGGGAATGGAATTCATAACTGAGTCCTCAACATCCTCTAGTACCTTCAAGTCCTATAAAGGGCCCTCACACCTAATATCCCCACAACCTACTACACTTCTACCCTCGATCAGAGTTTGGGCCTGAGAGATATCACCTCTTCCTTCCAGATCATCCAACACCCTGTCCACATCTGCTGTCACTACAGGAGAGTTCCAAATACTAGCCCCCACCCCCAAAACACAACCATCCTGTGATAGAGACGTAATATTTATGTGTAGAGTGATATATCCCCTTCCCATTACATCCTCCCTCTCCACATGACCAGAAAAGGATCAACTCCTTACCACACTAGATTCAAACTTCCCTGAATTCGGAAGAACTCCCCCCCTTGTTCCCTTCACCTTGCCTGACACCTGAGCAATCAGACAAGGTTCCAAAGCCTCACTTGAGGTCTCTAGCTTCCCTCCCACAGAAGAATCCCTACAAACCCTTCCGCTACCCTCCCTAAACATAACTCTTCACCTGTCATCCCCAAAATCCCGCTCCTGCTACAATCCCTACCGTCCTTTCCCAAAACAGACACAGGTATATCACAATTAATTCCCCTTAACACCTCTGAGCATAAAGGTTTAGGATTTAACCCCACATCCCCCCCAGTTATTCCATTAAAATATCATCAGAAGTAACAGGAGGAAAAAGAGGGGGAACAAGATCCTTACCACAACCGCTATCGCAGTCCACGGGAGAAGGTTCCAATCTTCCTTTGCAAATCACTCATCTGAATGGGACCCCCGCATAATCAAGCCTTTGTTTAAACATAGGGTCATGCCAGGAAATATCAATCAGATCAGGTAACCCCTCATTTAAGTCAAATTCCACTAAAATGCGCCCCATACTTCTGTCTGAGTCATTCAACAACTTTGGGTTCACATGTAGGAACTTCCCTATGGAATTTCCAATCTCAGTAAAAGCCTCGATGTTCCAGAAAACCTGTGCTCACCTGGGCATAAGGACCCATAAATGTATGAATCTTAAATGTTCCTTTTCAAGTTTGAAGGAGATATGCCACATTTTCAACATTACGTTGCCTGACTTAACCACCCAAACCATGCTCAGAACCCATTCTGCATCCTCCATCGATTGGAACAGAAAACAATACTAGCCCTTGACTAGTATCGGAATATTTAGTTTATAACCCACCACCGTGCTCCAAGTGGTATCAAGCCACTCATCAATGTCCTTAGTCGCAACTGCCCCATAGCTAAACTTACCCATAAGGCCCTTTTCCAAATAACTCCCCACATTCTTCATCCCTATATCCCGCCCTAGGGTGACCAAGGGTTGTCACTTTTTCACCTTTCACGATTTAAATCATGTGCGTAATGGAGCTATTACTCTGCTACTATGAAGACCATTTCCTTTAGATTCACCATAGTGCAGCAGACCCATGTCCTCTACTATTTCTTTGTCTATGTTTGATGCAAAGAGTAGTGGATACACCTCCTGCACCTCAGACACCACCAAAACAGGCTCCTTGCTCAAAACCTTGAGACTATGCCCCTCCTTACCAACCTTCCAACCACAAAAATCCACACAAATTGTAGTGTGCTTAAACCCAACATCCTTTACAGGAGTGCTGCCTCCGATCGAAAAACAGAGTAGTGGTTCCACCTCCTGCAACGAGGAAATCACCGGAACATACCCTTCATTCAAAACCTTAATACTTTGCCCCTCCTTACCAGGCTTTAGGCCACAAAAAACTTCCACTAGCAAATTTGGCTCATTTTGCGATGACTATTTCGATGCTCTTGCGACGTTATGTCGTGGACATTGTGACGAATCTTGAGTCTCTGAAACATTTTTTTATGTCACATGGAAATTGCGACGAATTTGAATTATCGTCGCAATAGTGACAACTGTAGGGAACTTCTCACAACTGCGACAAAAAAGAAATATCGTCACCAATACAACAATAAATGCAAACTAAGTGAAACAAACATTTCGTTGCAATTGAGATGACCATTGTGATGACAACTTACATTTTTTATGTAGAAACTATGTCACAACAATTTAAGTTGTCTTCGCACTTGCAACATTCGTTGCGACGACTTGTTTATGTAGCAACTATGTCACAACAATTTAAGTTATCATCGCAATTGAGACGACCATTGCGATGACAAATTTCATTGTTTATATAGAAAATTCATCACAACAATTTAATATGTCATCGCACTTGCGACGACCATTACAACGACAAATTTCATTGTTTGTATAGCAAATTCATCGCAACACTTTAAGTTGTCATCGCACTTGCAACGACCATTGCGACGACAACTTTCATTGTTTGTATATGAAATTCGTCGCAACAATTTAAGTTTTCGTCGCATTTGAGATGACCACTTTTGTTTTTTATATAGCAAATCCGTCTTAGGTGTATGATTTTCATTGCAAGTGCGACGAGTAATATTTATTTAGAAATAAAAATAAAAAATTATTTTAGGTTGCAATTTTAATATTAATATTACGAGTTTAATATTAATATTACCATATCGTCCAAGTGGAACATCGTTTCTCCTATAATTCCTTGGATAATAGGGATAGGTCTCAATGCCTTGATAATGTGCATGAGAGGACAATAAATCCCTTAGGATCTAAATGAATCTTTCGAGGACCTACAAGGGCCATGGACAAGGCCACAAACCACAAAACATGCCCTATATAAAATATCATTATCATTACAGTGGTATGTGGATTCCATTAGAAGGTTTTATGCATTAGGGATGGGTACTAGAGCCTTGACCATGGTTTGGTTAGAAGTCGAGGGAATTAGGACCTAAGTTAATATTCTTGATCTAATAGGCCATGATCAAGGCCTCAAACTACAACATAGTTCCTTTAAAGTGAATCTTTGTAATATAAGTAGGATATGGGTATAATAATGAGTTTTTTCATAGTAGGAATGGGTCTCAAGGACTTTACCATAACAAAGGGAGGGAGGACAATAAGGGCCTTATTCCATAAATGGATTTGTAAGGCTCAATATCCATGAACATCACCTTCAACATAATCCCTTTAGAGGAAATATTTGGCCTCCAAGTTGAATATGTGTACCATTAATATTTTGCACTAGGGACATGCGCATTAAGTAATTAGCCATGGTCAAGAGAGGAAAATAAGGCCCTTGGGTAATTTATGAATCCTTTAGGGATTAAGGGACATAATCAATGCCCTAAACCACATAACATGTTGTCTATAGGGAATCATGAACCTTTGAGTGAGATATGTGTATTGTTATAATATTTTGTGTATCAAAGATGACTATGAAGGATTTAACCATGGTTGGGGGATAAATCCAAGGAATTAGGCCTTGAAAAGATATTATTGGGTTAATAGGCCATGATTAAAGCCATGAACTACAACATGAGACATTTAAAGGGGATCTTTTGCATACAGGTTGGATGAAGTTTCCATTAGGATTTTTTGTGTAGTAGGGATTTATGTTGGGGCCTTGATCATGATTAGGTGATGAAAATAGGGTGCTTAATCCATAAATTATGATCAAGGCCTTTAACTACAACATCATCCCTAGTCCATGAAAAAGGACTCAAACCACCATACAAACTCAAATCATTGGCCTCTTGGTGGGATATAGGCATCATTAAGAGAATTTTCATACTAGGCATGGGTTTCAAGGCTTTGACCATGGTCAATGAAGGAAAACAAGGGTTGTATGATCTAAATTAATATTTTAGGGATTATAATATTTAACATATGAATGAGATTTGGGAAATATTAGAAAAGTTTAGATGCATTGGATGGATTTGGAGACTGTGACCATGGTCATGCGAGAAAATAAAGGGTCTTAAGATCTAAATGAAACTTTTAATGCTCATGAAACATGCACATGTCCTTGAACCACTAAAAATTTTCTTTCAAGGGGATATTTGGCCTCCAATTGGGATATGTGTGACGTTAGGTGGTTTCATGCACCAAGGATAGGTCTAGGGGTCATAACCATGACAAGGAGAGAAAATAAAGGGAATCAAGTCATATATAAATATTTTAAGGATATTGTCCATGAATATGGACTCAAATCACCACATAGGACCTCTAAAAAGGATCTTTGATCTCAAAATGGGATATGGGTGCCTACAATAGTTTTTTCATACCAAGCATGGATCTTGGTGTATTGACCATGGTAAAGTAGTGAAAAGAAGAGACATATCAACTAAATGAATATTTGAGGGCTCATGGGACAAAATGGGGTCTTAAACCATTACATGCATCCTTCAAAGGGGATATTAAGACACCAAGTGGGATACATATGCAATTAGGAGAAATTTTTGACCAAGTATGGGAATTTTTATTAATTTATATAAAAAATTGAAAAAATATTTTAGGATGCAATTTTAATATTAATATTACCATATCAATAACTATCAATAGAACTCTATCTCCAAGGTCATTCTCAGAACTCATATTTTCTAAAATGTGCCTTAAATGAAGCCATATACTTTCTTTGACTTATCAACCAATCCTTGAATCTATGTAAGAGGTTGGTGGGGAAAGTATTTTCACATAATAATGGGAGCATGGGTTGAGTACAATCTTCATGCCATGGGTAGTGTAAGAGTCCTACATTCCGCTAGTTATAGGTAATGTCATCCATCATTTCCACCAATGATATCATTGTCGTTGACTCTAACATTGTAGGAAGCAAATATAGTTCATCATTCACTATCCATTATATACTCTTTATATCCTTGAGAGACAAATATAGTTCTTTTAGGAAATTCCTAGAAAGAATACAATAGATCAAGCTCTTTCTATCCACACTAAAGAGAACTAGAGAGAATAATATATCTAAGGGACCATGAAGTACATAAAGTGAATATATTCCTTATGTTGCATGTTGTAGTGGAAGAGAGTTCCTTATCTATCGCAGGATGAATCATATTCTTGTAATGCTTTGTGTTGAGAAGGTTAGGTAAGAATGTGTGTAGAAAGGTTGGGATGAGAAATATAGAATCTTATTGCTTGGTTTTTTCACCATGGTGGCCTCATAGCCTAGGTTGGTGGTGGTATATACACTAGATGGTTGTGATTCAATGGAAATTTTCTCGTACATGACTAATCTCTTGAACCAAATTTTGTTAAAAGATAAGTCTCATTTTTTTGTTTATGAATATGAAAAATTACTATTACTCCCAGTCATAAAAAATTTATGTGTTATGCATACTATGTGTCATTTTTTTTTCCGATTTTGAATTTAAGTATACAAGGAAATGAAGGAAAATTTCATGACGCAAGAGAAGAAAATGATTTACACCTTTTCGGAAATGTGTTTTGGATCGTGGAGGTGACCACCCTTCAAACATGCATTTTTCAAAGACATTAAAAGGTTAAATGACTGAATAATAGCTAAACATCTATGACCACCTATATTGCTCGATTATGTCATCGCTCTATGATTTCAATGTTCAAAATGTTACATCCACATTCTCAATCAAGGTATTTAGCATGTTTATGCATGTAAACAATTCCTCTTTGTATCCCACCTTGTGGAATCACAAGACCTTAACATTGAAATCCTTGGGTTCCTGTCCTTGGCTTATTTTTCTGCTCGCAATGATTTGTGGAAGGTTCAACATCATTGTACATATCATAGAGGAATGAATAAGTAGGCTTTGAGGCAATTTTGAGTAGCAACACCATGTCCATGACACAATGAAAAGAATGGTAATGCTCTTTGTCATGTGAGACACAATGAAACATGTCACAAGAGTTTCAAAGTTTCATATATCACGTCACAAGATTTTGGAAGTTGCATCATTAAGAGAAGCTGAAATTATCATTAAGTGTATAAAGAAATTACATTCACAGATATATACAAGCCATAGAAATATCCTTATGTATATTATCAACTATATAATGTACATCTAACTGTCTTATAAAATTATTACCTGACATCAAGAATTTCTTTTAGTCTTCTTTTTTTCTTTCTAGTTCTTAAGCAAATCATTCACATTCATGTCTTCGTTTACTGGGTGCTCTTCAGCAGATGATGTTGTTTCATTCCTTTCACGCCAAGTACGTTTGGTCTCGTACCCATGGTGTGGATGCTGCTGTGAGGGGCCATCACCTAAAAAAATAAAAAATATTAAATTTATATGGCCAATTTTTAAATATCATTGAAGTAGTTCATTAATATTAAAAAAAAACTCTGCAATGTAATTATTTACCTGGTCCTCTAGTCGGCACTGTTGGAATGGCTACCGACCTATTCACCTGATCTTCAGGTCAAGGATGATCATTTATGACATTCTCTGCCATTGAAATTTCAAAATTTATAAGTACAAAATTATTAAGTATATGATTAATATATAGAAATTTTACCGTCGTGGGCCTCAGTCACAGGAACATCTTGGGGCTTCACCTCACTGGGATGGGGCTACTGTGGAGAACTATCATCTTCTGGCAGCATTTCACTATCAACGCTATGTTTTTCAATACTAATGGTTTCGTTGATAGTGTTTCTCCCCTGATTAAAACAAAGTAAGACATTAAATTATGGACAATATCAAACATTTATGTATTCTATAAGTAACGAAAGGTTAAAGTGGACTGATTTTTATTTACCTTATCCTGCAAATTGGATCTTTGGGTCTACCCCATGCTTTTACTACAATCAACCATGACTTTATAACCGTACTTGTAACCAAGTTGGAGGTCTTCCTCCGTGGTTTCAGTTCCAAAGTCGTCACCCTGCATTGCATAAGCGTATGGTTTTTTAATGTTTTTTGTTGCACTTACCTTAAAGTTGTAAGGTGATACAAATAATATTCTTAAGATGTTAGAGTACTTACAATTTGTGACTGTAACCTCAAGTAGCCGCCCTGGCCTAGCTTGTGTTGGCCATGTTTGGAAATCCTTGCTTTAGTTGCCTTCGAAGTGTCAGGTAACCTATCATCAAAATTTTCAAGTATGTTATATATAACCACACTTTTATTTAGATCTAAAGAAAAATAAAGCTAGTATTGAATTCAAAAATTTGTAATTTACCTTGGTGTACCAGTTATTTGTTCTCCTGTTTTTTTCAAAATATTCTCTTTTTCATCATCAATGATCGCCTTCCACTCCCTCTCTGGAATTGAGGGAGGATGCTCATACCTAGGATTTCTTGCCAAGATTCATCTATAAACATCTCAAGTATATTTTAAATATTCACCCGCTGCAGATGTGACCGCTTTTGTATTGAACGTGTCTACATCAAAGAGGCCTTCAAGATAATCCATAAGTTCATTTTTGAGGTTGGAATTCTGGAAATTCCACCTCATGCGTAAGGTTGCCCCAAAAATAGACAAGGCCTTGCTATCTACGTGCCTATAAAAAAGGTCGTTTCTTACACACAAAAAGATATGATCATTAATTTAAAATTAATAATCTAGATGATTTATGTATGAGGACAACATTAAATGATTAAAATATGAATTAAAACTACCTGGAAGTCTTGATTGTTTTAATGGAAGTCCATTATCGTCGACCAAAAATGTGCACAGAAGGGTCCCCGTGCTTGTCACACGTTTAGCTCTAGGAAATGCAACCATCTCAACCACATCACTATGATCCTCATCTCTGCCACCATCTCTAAACTCTGATCGAGGTGTGGATGCTTGTCGGTGCATGTCATGGCTCTTATCTAAATGAGGTGTGGAAGATGGAGAAGTAAATAGTGCTCTAGCAGCTGTATGACCACCCGCATCAGGACTCTGTAGCATCTCTGTAGCACCACTACTACCAACCCCGGGCTGAAAAAGCTCCAAATATTCTTTTATAAAAAAGAAAATGTTTTTCGTGAGATAATGTAATAGTTAAAGAACAAAGTATGATAATTGAACATATGAGTGCATTACAAAAAAATAATAAAAAATTATGGTTATTACCTTATATGTGTTAAGTTGTGATGTAAGGATCTTGATCCTTTATTTGACGTCTGGAGTTTGTTTTGGACGATCTAACAAGATAACAAGTTCCTTGTTATATTTAATGATCTTTTTTTTTAATAAGAGCATCAAATCAGTGCAAGAATAAAACCCCTCCTCATCGACGGAATCATGAACCACATGGCCTGTTGACTACATATAATTTCAACAAAAACAATGTTATTTCAATAAAATTATATAAGAAAATAATAAAAACAACATAAAATGAAAGTGGAAATTGATAATCATTTACATGTTCAGCGGCTAGCCCTTTTCCACGATCATCCTGCCACATTAAAATATAATTAGAACCCCCAAATAGTTAAAAAATTGTTAATGATAACAAAAAATCAATGTTAAAGATAATAAAAAAATATAATGCAATAAGTAGAGGTTTCTTAAAGAGGTGTTTCATAAGAACCCGCACACTATTAGTCAATGTTTCTATTCAATTCAAATGGTATTCCACTAATAACTCTTCCCCGGGAGCTATCTTTTTTTATTGTGCACAGGACTACCCAATTCTCTTCACGTCCCTCAAATATGCAATTCAGTTGTTTGTTTGTTGTCCCGGGTCGTGCGCTATTTATAAACCCTATGATATTGTCGGAAGCTTTAGGCCTTCCATCAATATAGATAGTCGCTCCCTTATTTTTATCCTTGTTTATTAGTTGTATATAATTTGCGGAGAGTGCATATTTCTGCATACTTCGCATGTACCAGACTAGCCGCATCCAATCATTATAATTGTAACACGGTCTGACATAGTCCATCAATTTAGTGACTGTATTGTATTTTACAATTATTCCATCCATGGAAAATAGCCCCAAGCCATGCAGGGAGGATGGTGCAATGCGATATGTCCTATTGTTGACAACGAAGTCAACATCTATAGGAGGTAGTTCCTTAGGTACCCATTGCTTCACCAAATTCTTATACCTGAGTGGAACATCTATGTCTCCTATGCTCTCATCGTCATAAGAGCATGATACTCCTTCGGCAAGAAAAAATTTCATGCGTCTACAAAATTTTATTCTGACTTTTTCACCTCTGATCCTTATTTTCTTATCATATCTACTAGATGTAGTCACATTTCTAGCCTCTATTTGTCCTAATATTTCATCACTCGATGAAGAAATATCTGTTAGGTACCTGTTTGGTTGTACCTTCAGTTGCATGTGCACGTGTTGTTAGTTAGTAGTCCATCATCATATTCACAGTTCTAAATAAAAAATTTATATCTTTAGTTTTTGATGCACAATTAGACTAGGGTGCAATTACCAATATTAGTGATCAACCACCTAATTTAATGTGATATCCCTCTTGATTTTGGACATATTAAGGACATATTAAAAATGTGAAAACACTAAGGACATGATAAATTTATCATATGGATCTAAGAAAAAAATAGTATTAAGGTTGTTGTTTGTTGGATTTGTGTGTAATGAACCTAAACAAAATATTCTCACTTGAACTTGAGAAATGCCATAACTTCTAGAAATGGTATAGAAAAATATAAATACTAGACTAGGATAGCCCAACTAGGAACCCTCTACTCAAGGAAGAGGAACCACACGACACAAAATGCCTCTGATTTTTGCTAACCCCCATGTGTTGCATTGTCAACTCCCACAAGGCCATCCTAAACCCCAATACTATAGGGAAACAATAATAGTTTTGTAGGAATCAAAGAAACCTAGGGTTGAACATGGGTATCTACCTAATCCATGTTGCATGACAAGCACATACCACCAAATCCCGACAACAAAAACACATGCTCCATTAAACAACAAAAACAACAAAAAAACATGATAAACCTATGGAATTAAATAAGGACTTAAGGGTGGCAAGGGAAGTGGTGGTAAGATAGGGTATCTACCTAATCCATGTTGCATGATAAGTGACACATATTCCACGTGCATTTGGCTGCATGGGCATCATTCATGAAGATATTATGATGAATTTTTTTTTCATTTAGTATAAAAAATAAGGTGAAACACATTCCCTTAAACCCTACCTCCCAATCATCTTAACAACTGACCCCACCATTACATACTTATCACCTTAGGACCTCCATCTCAGATACTAAGAATACAAATGGAGGTCACAACTAGGGATTTTATGGAAAACCTAAACATTATTCATAAGGATATTATGATGAAATTGTTTGTTTGTATGTTGAGAGGAATTGCTACACATTAATGGTTTCGTAAAGATTTTCCAAGGGTTGTGTCTTCAATTTCAAGTTTCATTAAAGTAATTTGTAGGATTTTGAGATTGTGAGTAGGCTCTTGAATAATTCTATGACGAAAATTTTTTGCTTCAACATTGCATGGAAAGAAGGAAGAAACTTGATGACACTTTGCAAGCCTATCAAATAATCCCATGGATATGCTTTTCAATAAGTTGGTTGAAAGGTATAAGGCAATAAATTATTGGTCGATGTTGTAGAAAAGAAATACCTTCAGAGTGATGATCAACCCATCGTCTTATCTAAAGAGTTGTCAGAGCATCATGTAGTAGGGGAACAACCCCTAGTCACCTCCATCCCTGCAACAAGCCCCACTTCTACCAAATGATTTGGGAATTAGAATGTATCTCTATGATCAAACAAGGTCCATTGGAGGCATAACACATGCTTCATTGACATTGTGGCTACAAAAGAAGGAAATAAATGATCTTAATGGTTGACTAATTAAGCAAAAAGAAGGTCAAATTCACTTGGAAGGACAAATTTTGATGTTATATTTGATGATGATGAGGTCATCCCTAGTAGGAGGGGATCCAAATGAAAGAAAATTTAATTAATAGAAACAACTTTTAGTTATTTTTAGGTTGGTCCTAACCTAAAGTCACAATTAAACATTGTTTTAAGTTTGTACAGGTTCACCTTAACCCAATGGGTAGCCAACCTGTTGATTCACCTTCCAGGTACAATAGATATTCTAGAGTTCTCTCACACCCCACAAGGGAGTGAAATGCCCAGGTGGAGCTAGTTTCTACCCCCTAAAAATGTGGATGTCATCCGAGCACAACAAAACATCCTTAGAATTCAATGGCAGTTATGAGTTGTGGAGGCTATGCACTTTATTCCATCTTTCCATAGAACCATTCATCATACAAGGTGTGGAGAAATATGGTTGGCTTGTTGGAGGATGTTCTAGAGGAAAATTTCACCAAGAGATTCCATTTTGTTATACTTGGCACATTTGAGGCATGGATACGTGGATTTCATTACATTTTTGTTGCATCATTGATGAAGAGCCTTGTTCCAAAGATTGAAACCAAGGCCTGAAACCCATGGCTAAATGAAGCACTATGTAGAAGATGAATGCCACACTTCAATAGGTGGCTAAAGCGTGACATACAGTAAGAAAAAACCAAAAATACAAAAAAAATACCTACAATGGAGAAAGTTCGGAGTAAGGCATGTGAAAAAAAAGAGCTAATGGAGGAACATATTTCTTAAAATTATGCCATGTGGCATTATAAAGTATCTCTATGGTCAAACAAGGTCCACTGGAGGCATAACACATTCTTCATTGACATTGTGGCTACAAAAGAAGGAAATAAATGACCTTAATGGGTGACTATTTAAGCAAAAAGAAGGTCAAATTCACTTGGAAGGACAAATTTTGATGTTATATTTAATGATGATGAGGTCATCCCTAGTAGGAGGGGATCCAAGTGAAAGAAAATTTAATTAATAGAAACAAATTTAAGTTATTTTTAGGTTGGTCCTAACCTAAAGTCACAATTAAACATTGTTTTAAGTTTGTACAGGTTCACCCTAACCCAATGAAAAAGAGAGTATAAGTGCCACATCAAAGAAGAATTAGAACATTTTATTTTGAGAACTCAAAAGATTTGATGACCATGGTAGTGGTTGGGAGATTTTATGGGCAAGATTGTTAAAGGTGTCTCTTTGAAACTGTGGTTGGGTGAGCATTAGAAGCCTATGTTGGGGTACTTGTCATCCTTTCATCTTCTTGTATGTGGTTGGGTATGTTTTCTCATGCAATCTAAAGCATATGCAACCCTTTTGTTGGAAAATGACTAGTTATGGGGCCCATCAGGTTTATGTCTCAAGAGGTGGATGTTGGGCTTTGAACCACAAAGGGAACCTACATTCATTCAAAATATATGGGTATTGTTGCCTGGTTTACCCATTGAGCTTTGGAATATCAAGATATTGGAAGGCATAGGAAGTACCATTGGTTTATTTCTTGCTTTGGAGGATCGATGTATGGAGAAGGAAGATCACATGGTTGGGCGTATTTTGGTCAAATTAGACCTTATAGAAGGTCTATTATAAAAATTGGATATGGATACAGAGTGGAGAAATTGGAAATTCCAACAACAATTAGAGTGTTGGAGACTCTTTTTTTATTGTGTGTTTTTTCATGAAGTTGGGTGTCTGAAGAATGATTATCATCAGGTCATATGAGGTCATCCCTAGTAGGAGGGGATCCAAATGAAAGAAAATTTAATTAATAGAAACAAATTTAAGTTATTTTTAGGTTGGTCCTAACCTAAAGTCACAATTAAACATTGTTTTAAGTTTGTACAGGTTCACCCTAACCAAATGAAGAAAAGAGTATAAGTGCCACATCAAAGAAGAATTAGAACATTTTATGTTGAGCATTCAAAAGGTTTGATGACCATGGCAGTGATTGGGAGATTTTATAGGCAAGATTGTTAAAGGTGTCTCTTTGGAACTGTGGTTGGGTGAGCATTAAAAGCCTATGTTGGTGTACTTGTCATCCTTTCATATTCTTGTATGTGATTGGGTATATTTTCTCGTGCAATCTAAAGCATATGCAACCCTTTTGTTGGAAAATGACTAATTATGGGGCCCATCAAGTTTATGTCTCAAGAGGTGGATGTTGGGCTTTGACCCACAAAGGGAACCTACATTCATTCAAAAGATATGGGTATTGTTTCCTGGCTTACCCATTGAGCTTTGGAATAACAAGATATTGGAGGGCATAGGAAATACCATTGGTTGATTTGTTGCTTTGGAGGATCGATGTATGGAGAAGGAAGATCGTATGGTTGGGTGTATTTTGGTCGAATTAGACCTTATAAAAGATCTATTATAAAAATTGGATATGGATACAGAATGGATAAATTGGAAATTCCAACAAAAAATAGAGTGTTGGAGACTCTTTTTTTGTTGTGTGTTTTATCATGAAGTTGGGTGTCTGAAGAATGATTCTGATCAGGTCATATGAGTTCATCCCTAATAGGAGGGGATCCAAATGAAAAAATTTTTAATTAATAGAAACAACTTTAAGTTATTTTTAGGTTGGTCCTAACCTAAAGTCACAATTAAGCATTGTTTTAAGTTTGTCTAGGTTCACCCTAACCCAATGAAAAAAAGAGTATAAGTGCCACATCAAAGAAGAATTAGAACATTTTATTTTGAGAACACAAAAGGTTTGATGACCATGGCAGTGGTTGGGAGATTTTATAGGAAAGATTGTTAAAGGTGTCTCTTTGAAACTGTGGTTGGGTGAGCATTAGAAGCCTATGTTGGGGTACTTGTCATCCTTTCATCTTCTTGTATGTGGTTGGGTATGTTTTCTCGTGCAATCTAAATAATATGCAACCCTTTTGTTGGAAAATGACTAGTTATGGGGCCCATCAGGTTTATGTCTCAAGAGGTGGATGTTGGGCTTTGACCCACAAAGGGAACCTACATTCATTCAAAAGATATGGGTATTGTTGCCTGATTTACCCATTGAGCTTTGGAATAGCAAGATATTGGAGGGCATAGCAAATACCATTGGTTGATTTGTTGCTTTGGAGGATCAATGTATGGAGATAGAAGATCGCATGGTTGGGCATATTTTGGAAAAATTAGACCTTATAGAAGGTCTATTATAAAAATTAGATATGGATACAGAATGGAGAAATTGGAAATTCCAACAAAAATTAGAGTGTTGGAGACTCTCTTTTTTTTGTGTGTTTTGTCCAGAAGTTGGGTGTCTGAAGAATGATTCTCATCAGGTCATATGTGGTCATACCTAGTAGGAGGGGATCCAAATGAAAGAAAATTTAATTAATAGAAACAACTTTAAGTTATTTTTAGGTTGGTCCTAACCTAAAGTCACAATTAAACATTGTTTTAAGTTTGTACAGGTTCACCCTAGTTATGGGGCCTATCAGGTTTATGTCTCAAGAGGTGGATGTTGGGCTTTGACCCACAAAGGGAACCTACATTCATTCAAAAGATATTTGTTTCCTGGTTTACCCATTGAGCTTTGAAATAACAAGATATTGGAGGGCATAGGAAATACCATTGGTTTATTTCTTGCTTTGGAGGATCGATGTATGGAGAAGGAAGATCGCATGGTTGGGTGTATTTTGGTCAAATTAGACCTTATATAAGGTCTATTATAAAAATTGGATATGGATACAGAATGCAGAAATTGGAAATTCCAACAAAAATTAGATTGTTGGAGACTCTTTTTGTTGTTGTGTGTTTTGTCATGAAGTTGGGTGTCTGAAGAATGATTCTCATAAGGTCATATGAGGTCATCCCTAGTAGGAGGGGATCCAAATGAAAGAAAATTTAATTAATAGAAACAACTTTAAGTTATTTTTAGGTTGGTCCTCACCTAAAGTCACAATTAAACATTGTTTTAAGTTTGTATAGGTTCACCCTAACCCAATGAAAAAAAAGTATAAGTGCCACACCAAAGAAGAATTAGAACATTTTATGTTGAGCACTCAAAAGGTTTGATAACCATGGCAGTGGTTGGGAGATTTTATAGGAAATATTGTTAAAGGTGTCTCTTTGAAACTGTGGTTGGTTGAGCATTAGAAGCCTATGTTGGGGTACTTGTCATCCTTTCATCTTCTTGTATGTGGTTGGATATTTTTTATCGTGCAATCTAAAGCATATGAAACCCTTTTGTTGGAAAATGACTAGTTATGGGGCCCATTAGGTTTATGTCTCAAGAGGTGGATGTTGGGCTTTGACCCACAAAGGGAACCTACATTCATTCAAAATATATGGGTATGGTTGCCTAGTTTACCCATTGAGCTTTGGAATAGCAAGATATTGGAGGGCATAGGAAATACCATTGGTTGATTTTTTCTTTGGAGGATCGATGTATGGAGAATGAAGATCGCATGGTTGGGCATATTTTGGTTGAATTAGACCTTATAGAAGGTCTATTATAAAAATTGGATATGGATACATAATGGAGAAATTGGAAATTTCAACAAAAATTAGAGTGTTGGAGACTCTTTTTTTGTTGTGTGTTTTGTCATGAAGTTGGGTGTCTAAAGAATGATCCTCATCATCCGACATCTAGAAAGGATTCTACACAACCTGACACATTAACTCCAACAACATCTCCAGATAAAAGAGGTATGTATATCTCATACATGTTCTTGCACCTTCATAATGTTCCTAGTGGATTCTCGATTCCAATTGGTTACGAGGCTACTACTAAACATATGGACTTAACAAGTGATGGTCCTCATTCCATGTTTGAGTCCCTTATTGGATTAAAAAGGGTCGAGGGAAGGTCTGGCTCAAAAGAGTTATTATAGGAGCTGGAGGACATCATTTAGAATAATATTTTTCTGGGGGAATGTAGTGTACCCTCTATATATACGATATTTTATTCTAATGATACTAAGTTGGTCCATGTCTAAACAAATAATGTTTTGGTCAAAGATACTAAGTCACAATCCCTTCTACCCACAAATGACCCTAAGAAGAAATCTAAAAAAATTGCCCTAAAGTGCTTATGTTTGTTTAGATCATTAAAATAATTCGAGATGGAGCCAAGGGGGTTGGTGGGGGGACTAGCCATGGACAAGAAAATTCCTTCTACTATTGAAAGGAAATCAGATATATCATTGGCTAAGTTTCAAGAAAGGAAATAAGTAAGAGAGGGTAAAAAACTCACCATCAATGGGGTCTTTAGAGCAGGGAAGACCTAAAAATTGGTTACAAAATTATCATTATTTCACTAAATTCCAGAGGGGTTGGGGGTGCCCACAAAAAATTATCCCTCAAATGAATGTTCTCAATTTACCAACCTAATGTTATGATGCTACAAGTAATTTACCAAACTAATGAAGAGCTTTGTGTGCATTTAAAACTGTAAAATTCCCACTCAATTATTTTTGGTCTTTTTCTTGGTTTTACTGTGTTGGCCTTTTGTCAAACAATTTTCCACTGAAATGTTTATAGAGGTTGTTATGAATTTACTCATTGTTGTAGCAATTTTATATGAATTCTTGAGTGTGGACTTTTGACAAACACTTGGACTGTAGGATATTTCACACTGTTTGACTGCCCAATTTGCAGTTATGGTATTTTAGATGGATTCTTGAAGTGTTTTAGATGGTTGGAATAGATTTAAATTTGAATATGCCCTAACTCAAATCTGTAGAATATCTAATTCAAACATGATGTCCTAGATCGAATATATAGAATATATCATTCAAATGATGATACATGTGTGTCCTAGACTTTTCATAATGAAAATTTTGAAAAGGACAGAGTGAGGAAAATTTGTCGAAATGGAAGCCATTGTTGGTCTAGTTCACTTCTTTGTTTCTCTTTTTCTTTATGTCTCCTTGCTGGGGTCACCGTGTCTCTTGTTGGGGTCTCTGTCTACCTTTGTGGATCGTGATGAATGCGAATGGGTCGAATGGGGTCGACCGAGTTTAGAGATCAATGCATGGAATGGGGTTGGCTGAGTTCGAACGGGACGAGTTAGGGAGAATGGGGTTAGGGGTCGGTTCGACTGTGGACTGTGAAATGGGCATGGGGTTAGGCCAGTCATGGAGTTTTGTTCACTGTGCAATGCGAATGGGGTTATGGCGCCGGTTAGATTTTGTTTTTTACTGTGTGCAATATTGCGAATGGTTTTAGGGTGCGGTCGAGTTTTGTTTGTAACATATATAACATATATATGTTATATATGTTACACATATAACATATATATGTTATATATATGTTACATATATAACATATATATAACAATATTTTAATTTTATAAATATTTTACAATATTTATAACAACAATATATATAAATATATAACAATAAATAACAATAACATACATATAACAATACTGTGAGATCGGAAGAGCG
>CBVK0100154624.1:0-27428 GCA_900067695.1 Picea abies
GAAAATAAGGGTGTCGGGAAGGGTGGGTGCATCCACAGATAAAAAAAAAAGGCTTACAAGTGATAGGTACCAATGTGATCGGGCCAAAGAGAGGATTCCAATGGGATATGCGTCGAATGAGGGTGCGAGCGGGACCACTGTACTCTTCTTTTTTTTTACTCCTTTGGAGTTGGATTTCGACCTAAAGAATATTATAGTGACGAAATTCCCAAATAATTAACAGGGAAAATTGTGTAGGAATTTTGCAACCAGGATGCAGGAGGCAAGGTTGTGCAGCAAAATATTCTTTATGTTCTATTCTTAAGGGTTAGGGTTTGCATGGGTCCTATAGACAAGGTTTTTCCATGTGCTATAGCTCTCTTATATATGTACGGAGTCGAATAGTAGTACTCAAACCAATATCTCAGGGCACCAACTAAGGAGGCGTCGAATAGTAGTACTCAAACCAATATCTCAGGGCACCAACTAAGGAGGCTTGATCGTACCATTAGTTGTACTACCCGATTACCCACGTATCAGAGAATATATTCCCAAGTTTTGTCTTCGGTGTCACTATAGTAGTGAGGCGGCCAATGGTTGATCTAGAATTGGTTTCAAGAGACATAGGGGACTCCCTATATACCTCATTGTACGTGGAAGTGATGGATGTGTACAAATTGTGTCTGATGTAGTACTACTCGAAGGGGTACCAACATGGGTTACATAGGTTTCCAACAAGTTGAAACTTATGTTTCGAGTAACCCCGTGAAACTGTCTGTATTTCTTGTGTGTAGTCTTCCCCAACCCGATTTTTACCTGCTGAACGACAAATCTATGTGCTTTAAAGACATCGATAGTACATGTCTCTACCATGAAAAAAAATTGCCCACAATTTATGTTGAAGAAAGAGATTTGATACCACTTGTAAGGTACCAGATGTATTATAGTAAAAAGAAATTGAAATATTACAACAAATACCAGTGGAACAACAAAATATAGAGAATCACAACACCAAAAAATGATACCTTTATTGATAGAAAGTCAAGTTCACTTGCCTCTTCGAGGGGGAAACCTCCAACAAAGAAAATCTCTATTACAATAACTCTCAAAACAAGAATTTCTCCTTCTACTCTTATTTATCTAATTCTATCCTCTAAAGAACATTCTAGAGGAAGATCTTTCTAGAAGTGGAGGCTTCTATTAAGTTTTTTTATATTAGATTGGTTCACATTATTAAATAAGACTTATTAACTATTGTCGGTCTTTATTACATGGAAAATATATTATTCTACCTACATGAGGGATTAGGGAGGTTAGGTACCTAACAATGGCCAATATGGAAATAATTTTAAAATTGGGGTGCTTTAGATAAACAAGGTCCAAACTACTCAAGTCATTCATTAATCTCAAGTTATTTATTGTGACTTACCATGTGTCCCTCACGCAAACGTTCATCCACCAAAACAAAGAAATAAACATGAAGAAACCCAACATCCCTTCGCACATGTCTAAAGTTACAAGGATGGGAGGTATTGAATCCATGGATTTATTCCTCTTTGAAGTAGGTGGGATAATGAGTAGTCAGGTTCAACTAGATGGAGGGACGTCAATCTCTTCTACTTGTCTCTTCTTAGGTTAGTCTTCAAGCTATTTTTCACTTTGTTGTTTCTTATACAACTGAATCTCTTCATAGCTCAAATTATAATTACTTATGTCCCTGTCTTCTCTAGATATGGTGGACCTAGCTTTAAATTTGAATTTCTAAGTTTTAAAGTTTCGGGGTTAAAACATTGGCTCTCACATCCTGAGTTTGGCTTAATCATTTATCTTGGTCCTCTCTTGAACTCAACCTTAGTTCTCAAATAGACTTATAGTTTCATCTTTGCTCTTTATATGACCTTCAATGACTTTGTGCATATCATATTGTTGTTCGGTTTCATTTTCTAGGAAAGAGACCTTTCCCCTAAGACTCTGGGAAGTGGTGTCGAATTTCTCCCTACATCTACTATAGGTCTCATTCCATAGATTAGTTTTCCCATTGACAGAGATCATTCAAATTGGCACCTAGTTAATCTTCATGTTTTTTCTTTCTTTTTTTAAGATTGGAGATCAATCAACTCTCAACTCCATTTCCATTAGCTCACCTGCACACTATGGATCACCATGATTTACTTGAGCTAAGGAGAATCTTAAAGTCCCAAGAAGATATGGTACAGGAAAACAAAGCTTCTGTTAATTCTCTCATTACCAAATTCAATGAGTATGAACAACACCGTATGGTACAAATAGCAAAATCATGAACACTCTTTTGCAAGTCGAGCAACAATTAGCCATCTTTGAGACTCAATGCAATTTTCTCAAAAAACTGGTAGAAAACATGAACAATGATGCACATTTAATGGCCTCCAACTAAAGGATTTTAGAGAAGGGGAAAATAGATAATGAGAACATGGTGATACAAATGATAAAAACTATGGACATTGCACATCAAGAACTGAGATGCAACAACAGGGGATTGAACAAAGTCGCAAGTCATCATAATTTTCTTTAGCAAATATTTTTTAAATCAATTAGTGTATTAGATGTTTTCTATAAAATTTACCATAGTAAATACATCTAAAAAAAATTCAAAAAAACATTAGTAAACTCTTATAATATTTTGGTCAAAGTGTAAACACTTTGAATAAAATTTATGTATGTACATCTAGTATTGTCAACACTATTGCAACCAGTTTTTATAACATAATTTAGGAGTTACTATTTTAATTAAGAAAAAAAACTCACTAAGATTTTAATAACACTTCTTTTAGAAGGAAAAAAAATTAAACTAAACATTATATATTAAAAAAAAACAATTGCATTTTAAAACCATCTCTAAACTTTTAATTACTTTTAAAACCAAATCACAACTAGAAATGAAAATTTATAAATTTATAAAATCAACCTGAAGTGGGTCAATTTAACAACAATTGGTGAATATGGTCCTATATGACTTTGTTGCCATTAAACAAATCCATTTAAACTTGTAAAACTTTATTCCATTTTGAAACTATCCCGAAAAAATTTAATTGACTTTAAAAACAAATCATAATATGAACTTCAAATTTTATAAAATCAATTTATGCATTATATTAAAAAAAAAATACACTTAAAAGATTTATATATATGACTTAAAAAACAAATCATAATATGAATTTGAAAATTTATAAAATCAATTGATGCATTTAAAAAAAAAAAAAAAAATTAAAGATTTATATATATGAAGCTTATATGTCAACTTTCTTTTTTTGTTTTGTTTTTAATTTTTATTTTTTGTTATTTTGCTATGTTTATCAATTATCTTTGTATTACTATTAATAATAATAATCTACTTTTAACTGGTAAAGTCTATGGAAATATACATATCCTACTCCTTTCTGGATTTGATACTCTATCCCTTTTTTGGATTTGAATTTGAGAGATACATTTCTTAACCATTAAACCCACTATATAACTTTATTGTCATTAAACAAATCCATTTAAACTTAAAAAACTTTATTAAAACTATCTCCAAAAAAGTTTAATTGATTTTTAAAAACAAATCATAATATAAAACGAAAATTTATAAAATCAATCCCATAAACATGGGAGCCATTTTACAAAAATTTAAACTTAAAAGATTTATATGAAGGTTTTTCTTTTTACTTTTGCTATGTTTATAGACCACCTTTTTTTCTATGTTTATAAACCACCTTTAAAAGAGAGAATATATTTCAAATATTTTTATTCACTCTAATTTAATCACCATGCAACTTTTTTTCATGTTTTTTTCTACATATGATTTTATAAAACAAATTTATTTAAATTTTAAAAAATTATTTAAAAATTTTACTTTGTCTCCTTTTCTCAATCATATTCTATATAGAACATAAGGTCAAGTCTTCCATCAAATTTAATCATTTTGCAACTTTTTTCCATATAAAGATTCTTCATTTCTTAGCAAAGTTTACCAATTATATTCTTAAAAACATGAGTTAAGGAACATTTTTGTTCACTTTAATTTAATCTTAAGGAAAATTTAATCTTAATGCAAATTTGTGAAAAAATAAGGCATTTTGTTTCACTTCAATTTAATCATGATGCAACTTTTCTCCATATAAAAATTCTTTATTTCTTTAGCAAAGTTTATCAATTATATTGTTAAAAAATTATATTGTTAAAAACATTAGTTAAGGAACATTTTTGTTCATTTTAATTTAATTATAATGTAAATTTGTTGGAGAAAAAAATAAGGTATTTTGTTTCACCTCAATTTAATCATGATGCAACCTTTTTTCCATATAGAGATTCTTCATTTCTTTATCAAAGTTTATCAATTATATTGTTAAAAACATGACTTAGGAACATTTTTGTTCATTTTAATTTAATCATAATGTATATTTGTTGTAAGAAAAAATAAGGTATTTTTTAAAGATAATATGAGGAAGGTGTTTAATTTTTTTCATGTTTAACATGGAATTGACACATTATATTTAAAAAAAATATTAATAACAAAAAAATAATTCAATATCCAATATATATATATACAAAAATTGAAAGTAAAAAAATTATTATGGTTTATTATGATTAAAACATTTCAATGGTGTGTTGTTGAATACGAGGGAGATGTGTAATTCATTGTGTGCTCAACATGGAATTGACACATAGCATATAAACATATGTAACATACTCGACCCCCCTTATAAAATCATTAGGGAAATGGGGTACAAAAATTCCCTGGATCCTTCCTTGAGAATAACTCCAAATCTGATTATGAGCTCGAAAGTCCAATCTACTCAAGAGATTTCCAATCCCTGGAAGTATGCTAAAATCTAAGTTTGGGTTCCAAAATTATAGCCTTCCAAAGTTTTCTAGGGTTTTCTCTCGCCAAAATCACCTCAAATCCATGTGGCATCCACATGGATCTTCATACACGTTTCAACGGACGTCTTTCGGTCCATGTGTCATCCACGTAGGCAAATTTCCACGTCCAACTGGTGTGGACCCTTCATTAAATCCTCAACACGGACTTTCAAGCTCTCGAAGCTTGAAGAACCATTGGGAATGCTCTATTAAGGAAACTTCATCATATGTGGTAACTTACCTATACACGAATTCCTCCTGGTGCTCGTGGTCTACAACATAGTCGAACATCCACAATCAGGCTCTGTCCATCGGAAAATACGAGCGATCAAACTCACGAAACCTCCCAAAACCCGATACACTATCAAACTTATGTTCATTCGGGAAAACCCATTGTCAAGAATTCGATAACTCGCTACCCTCATACGGTTTCCGAAAGTTGAACCCAAAACGATCAGATGATATAGATCAATCAAGAATCGACATACCTTAACCTTTTCAGTCTATGAGGTGCTCGAATGATAACGATCCACCTTTTTCCTTGAAACTAGTACAAGGACACCTTCCTCTTCCACGTCGCATCCACATGGATTCTTCTCCCTGGCAGGCTCCTACTCACATGTTCTTGTTAACGTGTCCTCCAACACAACATGCCAATGGGGCATGTTGAATCAACAAGTTGTCATGGCATTCCTTCAACACCTAGTCCTTATGGGACAACTTGCACATCCAACAAATCGGACAGATAACGATCGTGTCAATCAATGGTTCAAATCTCTGCAAGTTTTCTAAACTACTTTTCATTTAGTCGAATCAGGCGCTCCTCTTTGGACTGCAAAATAAGCTTGCGAGGGTTTCTAAACGAAACCTTCTGAAACAGCATCCCGGAAGGATCCAACGATTGATATCTCGACGATCCAATGGTATATAATCGCTTCGGGCTCAAAGTTACACGACAATTAGTCGATCGGACTAACTTCATCATAAATGCCAAGATTACCACTTGGACTTCTGAACGAGACCTTCCAAATATGTCTTCCCGAAAGATCCAACGGTTAGGTTTACATCTACCTGACGACTCTCGATCAATTCAGCAAGTTACACGACAATTAGTCGATCGGACTAACTTCATCATAAATGCCAAGATTACCACTTGGACTTCTGAACGAGACCTTCCAAATATGTCTTCCCGAAAGATCCAACGGTTAGGTTTACATCTACCTGACGACTCTCGATCAATTCAGCGTTGGACATGCTTGAAGGTTAGTCGGTCGGGCCAACCATTTCAGGGTCACAAAATCAATAACAAACTTCCCGATCGATTCCTCCCGAAGGATCCTTCCTAACGAATCAAGCGATCAAGGTTGATTGTGATCAACGATCCTCGACCCTTTCAAGCTTATAAGTTCTAGACCTTTAACAACTCCCCTTGTCATCTGAATTAATGACAGGATGACACATGTTCCTTTCACGTGACGCTTTGTCTGCCGCCTAACATAACACGTCGCCATTGACGTCATCCACAAGGAAACAAACTCCTGGGTTGTCAAGCTTGTAAAAAGGGGGGAAACGGAACCCCACTACGAAACCCTTCACATCCAACATTCGAGGTTTCAACAAAGGTCACATTAAGTAAAGAGTCGAACTTTGAATCAAGGTTTCCTCATTTTGGTTCCATTTCTTAGTAAATTCATAAAGGACTTTAATAAGTAAAGTCGAGCACGAGGCTAAGGAGCCTTGAAGCATAAGGCCTATCGACCCATCGAGCTACACCAAGGCGCCAAATGTGAAGGAACTTTCAAATCCGGATTCTTTGTCATCCGATCCTTCGTCGGGTAACAATAAAAGTTGATAATCGGAGGGATCCACCCTTCGTCGGGTAACAATAAAAGTTGATAATCGGAGGGATCCATGGAATTAGCAGAGTTTCAAATGAACCCCAAATATCGATCCCTGCACTTTCTTCCCTAGAACGCTATTCGGTTACCTCGATCTCGATGTCAATACAACTGTGAGTGAGGAAAACATTTCATTCAAAGAAATAGGCAAACATACATCAATCATCCTCTTTGTCCAGTGATACATACCTTCCTTCAATCCTTCCATGAATTCTCAAGATTATGGATCTAAGTTACATGATGTTCGAATACCATTTCAAAAGATAAAGACTAGTACATATAACATTGTGCATACAAGAGAACTTGGAACATACATTAATTTCTTTTTCCTCAAATTTCTACACAAAATCAGTACAATTCATAAATCATACAGAACATAGAAAAGTTCCAAAACATAAAGTGAGCACATTGAGCTAGGTGGATACTAGTGGCCACCCACATGTTGCACTAATTCGGAATGGTTCCACATCTTGGTAGTGTTTTCTACGGTTTTTTGGGTCCCAAACTTCCAGAGTCGTTTTGAGTCCCTAAACGACATTTTTTTTATATGACAGAGCCCAATAGATGTCAAAGACATCTACTGGGTTGTTTGGAATGTGTACTTCTCAGCGAGACCTTTCCAACAAGTTACCGAGCACCACAAATGGAGATCGTATGCAAAAGTAACACCCTCACGAAATTCATGTATCAACTTACCACATCAGGGCCCACAAACCTTTTGGCGTTTTATCTTCTAGGGTTAGGTTTTTGGATGTTGAGGGTTTTTCTCATTGATGTTTTATGTTAAAATTCTTTTTTGGCCTCTTTGTAATCAACTTCTTGTGAATGAACGTAGTTGACACATCTCTCGCTTCAGGGATAAGCTACCACCATTCTAGTTAGTTTGTATGTTTCGCATTTTGTAGTCTTTTGTATTCCATTCATTAATAGAATCTAAGTTAATTATATTACTATGTTTCTTTCAATATCTTTGTGTGTTTCATTGTTATATATTTGTCTTCATTTTGTTCTCAATATAATCCTTATCAGTGGTATCAGAGCAGTCTCCTCATCATTTCTTAGCGCATGTCTCCGACGAGATTAAGGTATAGAGAGTTGGGTTTCGAGCTAGTTTCTCTTGAGGACAATCGCTCTCGCCAACGCAAGCGACCTCCCATGGCAGAAGAAAAGAAAGACAATGGAGCATGAGATCTTATCAAACTGTTTCTCGAGGAATCCCTCGCACAATAGAGGAACAAGATGATGGGTAATTTCGTTCAGATCCTTCGATGAATGCCAACAGCAACAGCGACACCTTCAACCAGTAGTCACTTATTAGGTGTGACACCCTTAAAGATACAAGTTAACTTTGATATTCATTTATTTGAAGGCCAGATAGACACTGATGCTTTGGAAAAATGGTTGAGTCTGCTAGAGGATTATTTCTCTGTCCAAAAATTTTCCAACAGTGAAAAAAATACCTTCGCGCTCCTTAAAGATCTTCCCCATGTCAGAGATTAGTGGGAAACTAACTATGAGCAACATGTCAGAGATGAGTCTGCAATTTTTGGGCCATAACCCACTTGGGCGGCTTTTTTTTGTGCCTTCAAGTAGCGATACTACCTACAATTGTATGATGACCACTACACGAGATGGACACCTCTGCGTCAGGAGAGAGACCAGACAGTGTCAGAGTACACCAACATCTTCAATACCTTAGGCACAAAGTTGGGTATTAATGGCTCTGAGCGGCATTTGGTCCTGAAGTATCGCAATCGTTTATATAGCTACATCCAAACAGATATGGAGTTTCTGGACATATCCTCACTAGGAGCCACTTACCAATATGTTGTCAAGATCGAGCAAAATATCAAGCATAATTCCAGTTTTGCAAACCCATCGCAGCAAAAGCACGGTAAAGGTGGCCCTAACTCCCAGAACAAAGAACAAAGCAATTATGGCTAGCCCCAAAACAACCAGTCCAAGCCACAAGCAAAGAAGGATAACAAGAAGTCGAAGGACACTGGAAACAGTGCGAGTTCCAAAAAATCCATTGGCACAACACCAATGAATATCGCTCCAAACAGTCAATGGTGGTTGAGATGAAAGCCTCAGAGTCATATGTCGGCTCAAAATATGATTTAGAACTAGATAGGGGAAAACAGATCATACATGCGAAACACAGTGTCACCATCGCTACCACAAGGGTTGAACTAGAGGAACCAGAGGAGCCTAAAGAAGGGGAGCGCCTCTTCCACTCACAAATATGGGTGAAGGGGACCCCACTCCATTTCATTGTTGACAGTGGTAGCCAGAAGAACCTAATATCAACAGAGGTCTTCAAGAGGCTGAACCTAACAACGATGTCACACCCTCAACCATACGTCATCGATTGGCTCAGCCAAGGATGAGACATCCACGTCAACCAACAATGTCCCTTGCACTCTGGCATCAAGCCCTTCAAAGATGAGATATTGTGTGATGTTTCCCCACTTGAAGTTTGTGATGCTCTTTAAGGAAAACCATGTATGTGGAAGCATCATGTTATTTATGAATCTAGGGCCCATAGCTTCATTATTACTTTGGGAGGTCAACTCTATAGGGTACCAGAAACAATCCCAACTATTGTGGTCTCTTTAGTCTCTGTGAAGTAGTGCAGAAAAGTGATCACTTACACTGGGAGATTTGTCCTCTTTATGGTCTGATCAGACGGTGAACGAAATATCACTGCAACTATCAAAACCTCTGCACAATGTCTCTCTACACAGCAGAAGCAAGTGGACAAGATAGTATAATAACACAGACATATTTGCCTCGCCTATCAGGGTGCCCTTGTACGATCATGGAAAACACTCAATTGATTTGACACCCAGTGCTCCTCTTCCCAACAAACTCGTATATAGGCGCTCTATTCTAGAGAATGAAAAAATCAAACACCATATCCAAGATCTAATTCTAAAGGGCCACATTAGACCAAGTTGCTCGCCTTGCAGGAGCCCAATTGTTCTAGTACAAAAGGAGGACAAAACATGACGACTTTGTATTGATTACGGAATCTTGAACAAGAACACAGTCAAGAATTCGTACCCAATCCCTGGAGTTTATGATCTTCTAGATCAACGCAAGGGCGCCAATTTTTTTAGTAAGATTAAAATGAAGTCACGGTACCACCAGGTGCCAATTGAGCAAACAGAGGTATGGAAGACAGTCTTCTAGTCTAAAGGAGGTCTCTTCGAGTGATTGGTCATGTTTTTCGACTTAACTAATGCCCCAACCGCATTCATGTGGATGATGGATGATATATTACGACCATTCACAAACTCCTTTGTGGTCATATATCTGGATGACATCATCATCTTTAGTAAAACCCAAGAGGAATATTTGAAGCATATTCAAGAGGTCTTGGACACCCTGCGACAACGCAAGTTATATGCCAATTTGGAGAAGTTTTCCTTCGACATGCAGATAATTCAATATCTGGGATACATCATGGATGAGTAGGGTGTGCATGTGGATCCAACCAAGATCCAAGTCATTTGCGATTAGCCCGCCCCGAAGACACTGACTGAGCTCCGCAACTTCTTGAGCCTCGCCAACTTCTACCGCATGTTTGTGTTGGGGTTCTCTCATATCACTTAAGCCCTAAACCAAGTGAACAAGGGGGCGGCCAAGGCCAAGTTTGTTTGGACTGCAACACAACATAAAGCATTCGAGGATTTGAAATTATGTCTCTGCTTAGCGTCATTCCTTATTCTGTCAGATCTACAACAGTCATTTGAGCCTCGCCAACTTCTACCGCATGTTTGTGTTGGGGTTCTCTCATATCACTTAAGCCCTAAACCAAGTGAACAAGGGGGCGGCCAAGGCCAAGTTTGTTTGGACTGCAACACAACATAAAGCATTCGAGGATTTGAAATTATGTCTCTGCTTAGCGTCATTCCTTATTCTGTCAGATCTACAACAGTCATTTGAAATTGAGACAGATGCTTCAGATTATTCCATCGGTGCAGTCCTCACTCAGCATGGGCATCTGGTGGCCTATCACAATGAAACATTATTTGATGATGTTCACAGATTTCCCACCTACGACAAAGAGATGTACTCCATTTTGCAGTGATGTCAACAATGGAAGCATTACAGTTTGGGAAAGGAAATGATCATCCACATTGATCATAAGCCTCTACAACTCATGTAGACACAAGAAAAGTTACAAAATGATTGTCATCAGAAGTGGTCCACATACCTGCAGCAATTCCACTTGAACATCAAGTACAAGAAAAGTGGTCCACATACCTGCAGCAATTCCACTTGAACATCAAGTACAAGAAGAACAATATCAACCTTATAGCAGACTGCCTCACTTAACCCCCGATTGTGGCACTAACCACAGTTCTCAACTCTTGTGGGCATGAGACCTCTGGGTGACTACAATTATACAACAGTGACTTTGACTTTACCAATACCTATCATACATTGAGCACAAGAAAACCGGTTACAGACTTTCATCTCCAAGATGCACTGTTATGCCATCTTAGCCATATCTGTGCTCCTTTAAGCGAGCGTGCAAAGCTGATTTGAGAAGTTCATTACAGTTGAGCGATAGGACACTTTGGCATGGAAAAAACAATGGCGATACAACAAAAGCATTTTTATTGGTCGAAGCTCTGACAAGATGTCAGCAAGTATAACAGATCCTGCATTTCTTATGCCATTGCTAAACCTACCATTAAGAAACAAAGGCTATACACCCCTCTATCTACTCTTGAGAAGCATTGGGAGTCCATCTCCATGGATTACATGTCCAATCTACCTTTAACCAAGCATGGTAATAAATGTGTCTTTGTGGTCGTTGATTGATTCTCTAAGATGGCAGTTTTGACACCTTGCAAGAAGAGCATCACAGCCGAAGCCACTGCTAAGCTCTTCTTTGAACGTATTTGGATTCATTTTGGGCTCCCACAAACCATTATTTCATATCGAGACAGTAGGTTCCTGAGTACTTTTTGGTCATGAGGATGTACAATTCCAAACATCCACGCACATGTGATGAGATCCTTCCTTATGTTCAACATAGCTACAAGAGAGCCATCCATAGCTCTATTAATCATAGCCCCTTTCAGGTGTGTTTGGGGTTCCAACCATTGGCCCCCATGGATGTAGCTATACCCATTACATAAGCTCAGGAAGAATCCTCTCATGCTCAAACCAAGTTTAAACAAGCAACCAAATTCGTTGAACGAATCCAACACATCCAACAAGAAGTTTAGAATATCCTGCAGAAAGTCAATGCCAAGTACAAGCAACATCACGATCAACATTGGGTACCACAGAGGTTTCAAGTGGAAGATAAGGTATGGTTGCATTTGTAGAAAGAGCGCCTCACAGGACCCCATCGAAAGTTTCACCTATTCCAATACAGGCCTTACACCATCACCAACGTTGTGGGAGAGAATGTTTTTCAATTAAGTATTCCCCCTTTCCTTGGCTTGCACCCCCTATTTAATGTAGAACTACTTTGACCATATTTTCCACCTCTCTTGGACATTTCAGACGTGGTCGAGCACTTGGCCCCTACAGAACTCAATCCTGACTGCATTGAGCAAAAAATAGTGGATCGGATCATGGACACCAAGACAAAGAGAACCCACCAACAGAACATCCAACTCTATTGGGTTGTCAAAGTAGGGCAACGTCTTCACCAGGACAAGTGGCTCCCCAGGAGTCGGACTCAATAGAAGTTCCCCCCTCTGATGGACGAACTTGACACAATGGGGACCATTGTTTCCTAAGGGGAAAGCACTGATCCAAGTGGACATTGGTGGCCACCCACATGTTCCACTAATTCGGAATGGTTCCACATCTTGGCAATTTTTCTACAATTTTTTGGGTCCCAAACTTTCAATATCATTTTGAGGCCCTAAATGACATTTGTTTTTACATGGCAACACCCCATAGATGTTGAAGGCATTATTGAGTCATTCAGAATGTGTACTTCTCGACTAGACCTTTCCAAAGGGCTACAAAGCACCCCAAATGAAGATCGTATGCAAAAGTAACGCCTCCGAGAAGTTGATGTATCAACTAACCACATCGTGGCCCACAAACATTTTGGTCTTTCATCTTTTAAGGTTAGGTTTTTGAATGTTGAGGGTTTTCCTCATTGATTATTTATGTTAAAATGTTTTTTCGACCTCTTTGTAATCAACCTCTTACGAATGAACGTAGTTGACACATCTCTCTCTTCAAAAATAAGCTACCACCATTCTAGCTAGTTTGTATACTTTTCATTTTGTAGTTTTTTGCATTCCATTCATTAATAGAATCTAAGTTAATTGTATTATTGTGTTTCTTCCAATATCTCTGTGTGTTTCCTTGTTATATCTATGTTTCCATTTCATTCTCAATATAATCCATATCACACATCAAGAAACTTCTCTGTCATAAATTGTTGCCCAACCAATTGAATGAAGGGGAAGGTTTTTCCACCCAACTATAGGTTTTGTTGCACTTGAAATTTCTACAGCAAGCCACCCTCATGCCAAGGCATGATACCACCAGGGAAAACTATGACCTCTAAGAAAATAAAAAGTGTGAAAGTCACTCTCTCTCACAACTAGTCTACAATAGAAATCTCGTTCTACCCACCAAGCCAGGGCCTCTACAAACTTCATCAATGCCTTTCCAGCTGGATTTATCGACACCTGGGAGTCCCTTCACTACCTCTACAAACCCTAAGCACCCTCCCCACTCATAGCCATTTTTCCTACCCACCAAATAATAATTCGCAACCCTCTTGCTCAGATCACATTCGAGATTTTTTTGCTTGAAATTCCAGTTCCAACTCAACGACAAAGAGTTTGTTTCTCCCCTAATTGTCTCATGTCTACCTGCCTACTCTACTTGTGTGTTTTTCTTCTTTTTTTTTGAATTCCCTATTTCCCATGTTGCTTCTATCAAAGGCATTCGTGGGTCAACCCCAAAAACGAGGTGGGTACTCTATTGTACCCATGGCTAACAGTGTTCAACCGTCACAGTCGTCCCTCCATACCTCTATTAAGGCAGATAGTTGGTTGCACAACTACCAGGGCTCTTTTCATTAACTAATTTTGGGAAAATGGAAAAAGAGGGAAATAACTTCAAATATGAACTTTTGGTAAACAGCGAACATGAATCTTGGTTGAAGGTTATTCTTTGGGCAGGTAAGGCAATCCTCCAACCCCTCACCAATTTTCCACTTGTGATATCATAGCTAGTACTAGAGCTCCCTCCTTTAATCAGCTATTAGGCAAAGTTTTCATTAAACAAAATACATTTTACACTATTTGTCTATTCTATTGTTTAAGTCATAATTATAATATCACAAACTGGAGGAAAACAGAGTGCTACAAACCCCTCACCCTTAAAAGAACATCGTCCTCAGTGTTTTACCATCTGCATAAATAGCTTTGTACAACAAACAAAAACGAATATCTCTTTCATTGCATCCTCCAGTTCCCATGTGGCCTCATTTGCTCCAAAGCGACTCCATTTCACCTTGACCTACACGATGGTTGGTTCTAGAGCACTACCTCTTTCCTATTCAGGGTGAGTTGAGGCTCGAGTTGGAACTCTCCTTCTGGCTCCTCCTAGATCACAATCCAATCAATGAAATGGTTGAGTCATGAACATACTTTTTAAGCAAAGATAATGGAATACATTATGAGTTCTAACAATAAAAGGCAAGGCAAGCTTGTATGCCATTGGTTCCACTCTTTCTAAGACTTCGAATGGTTCACAATAGAGAGGTGTCAGCTTAACACAAGTTCTCATTCTTAAGGAACTTCTCTTAGGATTAATTATGATGTAAACATGATCTTTTATTTTAAATTCCTTAAGAGTTCACTTCCTGTCAACGTAGCTCTTTTGTCTATCCCGAGCCACTTTCAATTTTTGTTTTATTTTGGTCACTTGTTGCTCCATCTTCTTTCGCATATTTGGTCCAAGTGACACCCTGTCCATTGGATTATCCCAGCTGATTTGGATATTACATTTTCTACCATATAAAACCACAAAGGGGTTCATCTTTAGTGATTCATGATAACCATTGTTGTAAGCAAACTCTACAAGAGTTAAGTAATCTTCTCATTTCTTGGGTTGATACATAACATATGTTCTCAGCGTTCCTTCCAACACTCTATTCACCCTCTCAGTTTGCCCATATGTTTGAGGGTGATAAGCAATGTTGAAAGCTAGTTGTGTTTCACACCCTGCAAATAAACTTTTCCAAAAATTTGATGTGAACTTTGCATCTTGATCTGAAATGATTGCCTTAGGCATGCCATGCAGTCTTTGTAATATTTCTTTCATGAATGTATTTGCAATATTTATAGCTTTAAGTGGATTTAATTAGGATAAAGTGAGTTGCCTTACTCAATTGGTCCACCATCGCCATTATTGCATCATGTTGTTTGGTTGTCCTGGCTAGTCTCGTGATGAAGTCCATGAGACGACTTTCCACATCCATTATGGAATTTGTATACACTACAACAATCATGTTGGATGCTTATGCTCAACTTTGACTTGTTGGCATTCCAAACATCTGGAAATATACTCTACAGTATCGTTTTTCATTATGGGCCAAAAATACAATTTCCTCACTGTTGTTTTAATTTTCTTATAACTTGGGTGACGTACATAAAGGCCTCTTATGGAACTCATTCATTATGAGCTCCCTTAATTTAGTTGAGTTGGGTATATACAACGTGTTATTGTACACCAATAACCCTTCTTTGGTGAGTTGATATCCTTCGCTCTTCAACGCCCTTGGTTCTTGTTCCAGACTTTCCTTTATCAACGCAAAATGTTCATCGTTCTTCAGAACAAATATGATCCTGTGTTTTTTTATCAGATTCACATACACTAGTTGTTGCTAGGTTTATTCTCTACATGCTTCCGCTGAGTGCATCTAGGTTTATTCTCTACATGCTTCCGCTGAGTGCATCTACTATATTCTATTTGTCTTTTATGTCTGATTTCAAAATCAAACTCGCTAATAAGAACCATCCATCGAGTCTGTCTGGCATTTAAATGTGGATGATCGAATAAATATTTCAACCCGTTGTGGTTTGTCATTAACACAAGCCTTATTCCCAACAAATAATGCATCTATATCTTCAAAGCATGTACAATGATTGCGAACTCCAAGTCATGAGTGACATAGCGTTGCTCATGCTCATTCAATGCTCTAGATTCATAGTTGATCACATGTCCCTCTTGCAAGGGAACTCTATCAAGTTCTTCCTTACAAGCATCTATACAAACCAAGAAATATTTTTCTAGGTCTACAATCTTAAAAACGATGCATTCATCAAAAGATATTTCAGCAGCTAAAGTTTGCTTCACAACCTGCTAACCATACAAACTTTTCTCCCTTTCTTTGTAGGGAAGTGATTGGATGGCCAATCCTTGAAAACCCTTGAATGAACCTCCTGTAATATCCATCCAATCCCATAAACGATCTTACCTCAGCCACATTCCGAGGAGCATGCCAATTCACAATCGCATTGACTTTTTCAAGATCTACTACCACACCTTCAAGATTATATGACCCAAATAATGGCTCTGCTTCTAGAAGAAGTTGCATTTGTTGTACTTGGCATACAACTGGTGTTCTCTCAACACCTGCAGTACCAACCTGAGATGGTATTCATGCTTCTCTATGGTCTTTGAGTATATTAGAATGTTGTCAATGAAAACTACCACAAACTTGTCTAGGTATTTGTTGAAGATGTTGTTCAATGAGCACATAAATGTGGTTAGTGCATTGGTAAGCCCAAAAGGCACCACCACAAACTCATAGTGCCCATATCTCGTTCTAAAGGAACTCTTATGGATGTTCTCATCCTTGATTCTTACCTAATGGCATGTAGACCTCAAGTCTATCTTAGAGAATATTGTGATCCCTCTTACCTTGATTGAAAAGATCATCAACCATGGGTAGTGGGTATTTATTCTTGATGGTCATTTTATTTAATTGTCTATAGTCAATACATAGTTGAAGGGTACCATCCTTATTTTTTACAAACAACATTGGTGCTCCCCCTGGGGACACACTAGGTCTAATATACCCTTTGTCTAGCATTTCCCTCAACTACATTTCAGCTCCAATTCAAGCATACTTATTTTAGCTCCAGCGCAAGGTACTTTGGACGTAGGTATTTCACCTGGCATAAGCTCTATGGAAAAATTGATGTCCCTTTTGGGAGGCAATGTTGGTATTTCCTCTTGAAATGTCTTTGTACTCATACAACACAAGATGATCTTCAATTTTCTGTTGATTTCCTTCTATTGAATTTAATGCATGAATGGCATACAGTGGGTATCTTTTCCTGCAATTCTTTTTCAATTGTACTGTTGAAATCTGCCTCACTTCTGTTGATTTCCTTCTATTGAATTTAATGCATGAATGGCATACAGTGGGTATCTTTTCCTGCAATTCTTTTTCAATTGTACTGTTGAAATCTGCCTCACTACACAGGTTTAAGTATGTCATGCAAGACCCTTTTATTTCCTTCATCGTCTTCACATTCCAAGGTCTTATTTAAACAATCTAAGTTTTTCCTTGTGCCTCAACCAATCCATGCCTATCGACATGTCATACGATCCCAAAGGAAGTAGATTCGACGTTTTTTGTGTATGTATCCCACTCATCTCAAACCGACACGCTTCTATCACCTCTATCACTTTCCTCTTGGTCTTTGTTGCTAGTTGAACTAACCACGACTTCGCCTGATTTCTTCTCTATAAGATAAGAGTCTTCAACAACTTGGGGTGCAATATAACTAAGGTTAGAGCCAGGGTCAATCAAAACAAAAATAAAACGGTTGGCAAGTATACCTTCTATCTCCACCACTGAGGCTTGGTGGTCAAACTATTGATTCTCGACAGCTGCATAAATTCGAGGTGCACTTCTAGCCACATCATCAATTGTAGTAGCCTCTTGAACATTATAGATTCTCATGTTGGCAAGTTGCCTATGAGGGCAGTTCATTACCAAGGGTGCTTCTCCACAACCCCGAGATTGTAGAGGTCCTTTCTTTTGATCTTCTACTTTTCTCCTCTGTAGTTTTAGTTGGGTTATTCCCACTTTGAATAGAATAGTTATGTTGGTGCACACCTTTAGTATTGTAACTACACTGAACACTCTTTTTTGGATTCTTATACTAGAATGACTTAAATCCCTTCTTCTCAAATCTAAATTGTTTCTTCATTTTCCAATCTCTATGAGGCCCTTGGCCATGCTTTGACTAATCGTAGCAATACTTAGTTTTTTGAATGGTATCATCCAATGTTTTGGGTTCATCAAACTCAATCCTATCTTGAAAAGATTGTGGCAGCCCACTAAAAACCTCTTTACATATTCATCCATGGTGTGTTATCCCAACTTATGTCCATGGAATTCTTTAATCTTGCCATCATAATACTTCTCTCACATGTAGACTTTCCTAAAATATTTCTCAAATTGTTTCAAGTCAGATTCTTTCAATGATCATTTTCACATTTTTAAGTCTTCCTACCAGATGGAAGCCCCTCTAGTTAAATTAAAGGTAGTCATTCTTGCTTTCATATTTCACTAGTATTATGTACTCATAAATGCTTATTTAATCATAATAACCATGCTTCTACTTCTTCACCCTTGACTTCTCATCAAAGGTGGGTGGTTTTGCCTTTTTGAATTTTTCAATCGAGGAGCTTTTAGAACATTTCTTCCTCCTTTTTCTGTGAGTACTTGAATCAGTGCCTTCACTAGACGATCCTTCAAAAGTAGCAATCTTCTCCCTAGAGGACTCTGTTGAAAAATACGAATGATCAAACTCACAAAACCTCCAAGACCTCGAAACTTGATACACTATCAACTTAAGCTAATTCGAGAAAACCCATCGTTGAGAATTCAATAACTCACTACCCTCACATGGCTTCCAAAAGTTGATCCCCAACCGATCGAACAATCTAGATCAATCGAGAATTAGCGAACCTTAACCTTTTCGACATGCGAGGTGCTTGAGTGATAATTGTCCACCTTTGGTCCCAAAACCAATATGGGGACACCTTCCTCTTCCACATGGCGTCCACGTGGATTCTTCCACCTGGCAAGCTCCTACTCGTTTGTTCTCACTGATGTGTCCTCCAACACGACATGCCAATGGGGCATGCTTAGTCAACAAGTTGTCATGGCATTCCTTTGACGCCTAGTCCTTACAAGACAACTTGCACGTCTGACAAATCGAACCACTAACAGTCATGCTAATCAATGGTTCAAATCTCTGTGGGTTTTATAAACTACTTGTCATTTAGTCGAATAGGGCGCTCCTCTTTGGACTGAAAAATAGGCTCATGGGGTTTCTGAACAAAACCTTCTGAAATTGCTTCCCCGAAGGATCCGACGGTTGAGATCTCGACAATACAATGCCCTGCAATCTTTTTGGAGATCAAAGTTGCACAACAGTTAGTCAATCGGACTAACTGAATCAAAAACGCCGAGATTACCACTTGGCCTTCTGAACGAGGCCTTCCAAAGATGCCTTCTCAAAAGATCCAATGGCCAGGGTTACATCAATCAAATGGCTCATGATCAACTCGACCTCAGACGTGCACAAAGGTCGGTGATTCGAGCCAACCATTCTGAGATCAAGAAGTCACTAACGGACTTCCTGATCGATTCCTCTCGAAGGCTCCTTTTCGACAGATTGAGCGATTGAGGATGATTGCGATCAATAATACTCGACCCCTTCAGGCTTACAAGTGCCTGACCTTTAACAACTCCCCTTTTCATTTGAATTAACAAAAGGATGACACATGTCCCTTTCACGTGAGGCTTCATCCACCACCTGGCATAACACGTCACCATTGTAAAAAGGGAGAAAACGAAACCCACTACGAAACCCTACACATCCAACATTCGAAATTTCGACAAATGTCGCATTAAGTAAAGAACCAAACTCTAAATCAAGGTTTCCTCCTCCTCGTTCCATTTCTTAATAAATTCATGGAGGACTTTACTTAGTAAAGCCGAGCACGAGGCTAAGGAACCTTGAAGCATAAGGCCGATCAACCCACTAGGCTACACCAAGGCACCGAGATGTTAAGGAACTTTCGGATCCAAATTCTGTCATCCAATCCTTCGTCGAGTAATAGAAGTTGATAATTAGAGGGATCCAAGAAATTAGTAGGGTTTCGAGTGAACCTTAGAGATCGATCCTTATACACAGGCCTCCAAAAGGCTATTCAATTACCTCAGTGGGGAAAACATTTTCATGCATAGAAATAAGCAAAAACATACATCAATCATCCTTTTTGTCCGATGGTGCAGCACAAAGAAATGGCAGCTTATGTGGTGCAGGTGGAGTTATTAAAACTTTAGATGCTACAGTCATAAAATGGATTAAAACTTTAGATGCTACAGTCATAAAATGGACCTACAATTGAGGTAGAGGATTAAATACAAGAGCGGAACTCTTGGGTGCATGGGCCACTCATACTCGCAGATCACTTCTCAAATCCCCTCATCCATGTGTTGCAAGATTCTAAAGTAGTCATTGATTGGTTATTAAAGAAAGGAAGACTATAGGTGTGCAGTGGAAGGTTGGAAAGCTAGGATAAAAGCTCTATGAAAGAAATTTTTGTTTCTTAACTACCAACACATTTTCAAATGCTTTAATATTAAAGCAGACAAGCTTTCAAAACAGGCCCTTGAAGAAACTGAAGGCACTATTTTCTTTCATCTATGGACTAATGGAGCAGAAGGACCTAGGAGACAGCTTAGAATCCATTAGTTTTCCAGTGTGGAGTTGTTTCTTTTATGAGCGACAGTATAGCTTCATTTTGTTTTGTATTATGGGAGATTTAGATTTTTTTCTATTCATGATGTCCTACTTGACTCATCAGTTTTGTCTAGAACGAGTTGTTTCTTTTATGAGCGACAGTATAGCTTCATTTTGTTTTGTATTATGGGAGATTTAGATTTTTGAGTTGTTTCTTTTATGAGCGACAGTATAGCTTCATTTTGTTTTGTATTATGGGAGATTTAGATTTTTGTCTATTGATGATGTCCTACTTGACTCATCAGTTTTGTCTAGAACTTATCTAAAACTATTAGTTCTTCATCCTTTTGCTTTTTGAAGCTTGATATGTTCTGTAATGGTTTCTCGTATATGAGATGGAAGATGTAAGAAAAATCATCCTCTTTGTCCAATAATTCTTACCTTCCTTCAAGCCTTCCATGAATTCTCAAGATTGTTGCTATGTTACAAAATCTTTGAATACCATTTCAGAAGAGAAAGACCACTCTCCTCACAACCAGTCTACAATAGAAAGCTCGTTCTACCCACCAAGCCAAGGCCTCCACAAACTTCACTGGTGCCTTTCCAATTGGTGCCCCTACAGTCCTTCAACGCCCTCCCCTCTCAGTGCCATTTGGAGCTCTAGCACTAGCTATGATACCACACATGGAAAACTGGTGAGGAGTTGAGAGAATGCCTTGCCCAAAGAATAACCTTCACCCAAGAGTCATGATGCCTACTTGCCAAAAAAATCATATTGGAAGTGATTTCCCTCTTTTTCCCTTTTCCCAAAATCAACTAATGAAAGAGGCCTGGTAGTTGAGCAACTACCTACTTCAATGGAGGTATGGGGGAATAGTTTGGATAGCTGAAGATTCTCAACCATGGGTACAACAGAGTAGCCAATTCTTTTTTGGGGTTGATACACGAGTGCCTTCGAAAATGGGAAATAGAGCTCCTTCATTGAGCTATTCTTTGGGCAAGGCATTCCCTCAACTCCTCACCAATTTTCCACTTATGGTATATAGCTAGTGCTAGAGCTCCTTCATTGAGCTATTAGACAAATTTTTCATCAAACAAAATACATTTTACATTGTTTGTCTATTCCAATCTTTTAAGTCATAATTATAATTATTGGATTTCCCTCTTAAAATATATATGTATATATGAAAAAAATTAATTTGATCTTTTATATTGAAAAAACTTGATGAAAAGGATTTCATGTTGAGCCATTTGATCCCTTTTCATACATGACAGATGCAGAATTAAAATGGATTTAATCTAGTCAAATGACAATTTTGCACCATATCAAAGACAATGAAGGTGTAGCTTCCTCATCTAGAAGCTGTGAAGAACTTTGTTTTTACAAGTGTGAGGTTGTTCCAGTCCATATTCTGACAGAAAGGCTTAAAACACGGCAAAGAGTGTTCACTTCCACATCGCAAAAGCTTCATTCTCCCTCCAAAATGTAAACCAGTGTTTTTGTGTTTTGCACATAGAATTCTGTCCAAGCCCTAGTCAACCACACTGCAAGATTATAGGAAAGGCACTACCGACCCAGTTTTTGACAACGAAAGAGTGCGCTCTTTACCTCTTGCTGAAAAAAGAGAAGGGGCCACAGTTGCAATAAACAATGTTCTCTCATTTAGGGATGCACTACGGCCCAGACCTGTCACCCGAGATTTGTCTCATTCGTGGTTGAAAAAATGGAAACCCGCCAATAACATAAATTTCCCCTATTCCATTTCAAGAAAGCTATAAATATTTTGCAGAAAGAGCTCTAATTTGTAGCTTTCAGTGGGCTCGTGGCCTAGTTGTTTGGACACTTTGGCCCAGCCCACCCAAAACCTTGTGGTGACCTGTGCAGATGGTTTTTTCATTGTGTTTACTTCAAGAATTCTGAAGGCTCAACTCTTGGAATATGGCTCACGGTTTTTAAGTGCAGCTACTTTCTTCCTAAAACCCTGGTTCTACCATTTGCCCCTATATGTAGGTCAATCTCTACAGCCCATCGTTTGGATTAGACTTCTCAATCCGCAAGTTAACCTTTGAAACAAGAGGGCCTTGGAGGTAATTGATCCCTACAAAGAAATCTATCCATGCAAAATTGATGATGATATTAGAGCTTCTTTGCCATCAGGAAGTCGGAAGTGAATTTAAGGTCAAACTAATTCAGATAGACAACCAATCACATACTTTTTAGACGTAGGTATTGTCACGCAAGCCAGCTCATTGTGGCGTGTCTAAAAAAGTTGCATTTAAGAAAAACTTACTCAAATCACAGATCAAAACTGTTTCCAATAAGTGAAAGAACATGCCTCTAGGTGGAACAATAATCAGGAGCTCAAAGTGTGTATCTCCAAAGGCCCAACCTAGTAATCAATAGAATGGAGAGAAGGGCCTTAGATCTCCCTCTGAAACACCCAGGTTCAATAACGTGAATACATCTATAAATAAAAGATTCAGGCTTGCTCCACAGAAAAATCAATTCGAACGTTGGAGCTTAATCAAGATTTTTAAATCAGATTGATTAGGTTTTTATGGCAAAACCCCCTTTGAAGAGCTTAAAGCAAAGTTTTTCCATATCACAATGATTAGTTTTTTTCCCAAAAGAAACCTTACAGAAACCAAAGCGATGATTCACCACATTTATTCAGCCCAGACACAGCCCAGACAATGGGTTTAGAAGAGACTATAACCCTAAGTTATAACAGTTTTCTTGTGTATCTTCCCTAATGAGGAAAAAAGGGATAACTCCCAAGGTTATTCCAAACATGCACAAGTCCCTAAGGTTATTCCAAACATGCACAAGTCCCTGTATAGTTTGCACTACAAGGGATAACTCCCGAGGTTATTCCAAGCATGCACAAGTCCCTATACAATTTGCACTAGAACCTGAACCTGTTCAGATGTTCGTAAAAACAATTTTTCTGACCCAACCTAGTGCCTTTCGCAACTAACCCAATGGAACTCAAAGAAATTGGAGACCTTCTTGAACTTTATCTTCTATTCAAATTTCAAACTACCTTTATATTAAAATGATTAGTTTTCATAGAGCAGTTAAATTGAGCAGATATATCCAAAGCAACCTTGGCCATATAGTTATCTTCTTAACAGTTCTTCAACTATAAAATATAGTACTCCTAACCTTTTTGGATTTTTTTTCAGATGGGTATTTTTGTTCCACAAATATACAAGACCGGGAAGATCAGAAGATTTAATCAGAGAGAAGACTAATGCTTCTAATAGAATATGGTCCAATATTATTGGCCCATTATTTCAAAATTACATACTACCTTTTTCATTTGGATATTCTGTGTCCAAATGAATGTATGGTGCAACCTACTTATGGGGAAAACCTATTTTATGTAATCCAAATCTAACAAGTGAAGATAACGATGCCAATATGCCGAAAATGGTCAGTGAATTTAACCCCAAAAACAAATTAATCATCCAAGATTGACATATAGATACTTATATTACTGTTATTCTGCCATTTCTAGCATTTTATTTTTGTTCTACATATTTATTATATCTGGTATCTGGCAATAGTACTCCTGACCTTATTGGATTTATTTCATATGGGTATTTTTGTTCCACAAATATATAAGGCTGGGAAGACCAGAAGATTTAATTAAAGAGAGGACTAGCGCTTCTAATAGAATATGGCAAAACAACGAGGAGGATTATTGGCCCATTATTTCAAAATTACATATTACCATTTTCATTTGGATATTCTGTATCTAAATGAATGTATGGTGCAACCCACTCATGGGGAAAACATATTTTATGTAATATAAATCTAACAAGTGGAGATAACGACGCCAATATGCCAAAAATAGTCATTGAATTTAACCCCCAAAACAAATTAATCATCCAAGATTTTGCATACCTAATTGGCTAACATATAGATATTCATATTAGTGACCATGATTTTTAGGGTTTATTAAATGTCATTTCAGGCAGGCAAAATAAATAAATAAATGGACCACCAATAAAAACATAATTTATAAAATTTTAAACGATTTTATCTTAAGACTAAAAAAAATACCAGCGTCAAATGACCAGACTTAAAAGAGAAACATAAAATGTCCCAAATGAATTAGAAGGACAAAGAATAGATGGATTATCGACGCAAACGAAACGGGTTGGTTAAGCCCTATGAGATGAAAGACCAAAACACATGTAAATGTGTTTGCCTGAGATCTCAAAAACCGCAAAGTATGCCATAGCAAGATCTCAGTTTCTTAATAGAACATCAAATTTCTGAATTTCTTCAGTTAAAAATCTCATCATAAGATCAGTATTAGCATGGTAATAATTCAAGCACATCCTTAGAAATCCAGAAAACGGCACCTTCTATTCAATAAATTGTCTTTCTAGCGCAAAATAAAACAACCTTCAACGAGAATAAGGATGATAATCTCTAAATAAAAGAAACAAACTAACATATAGTATAGGATGTGCTCAGACGTAGGGTGAATATTGAATTCCTGGGCACAAAAGAGCCTCAGAGTGAGCTGGGATCACCAATCATCATTGCAACCATCAATGGGAGATATCACGGCCAGTTAATTTCAACCATTTCGCTACATAAACAAACTCTAAATACAGAACGGTGCTTACATGTCAATTAAAATACAGACCTACATAGAAATTCCCTCTTCTGAAAGATTTCCAAAGCCCCATCTGCCCTTGGCCGCCCTTGGAACAGAACGGCCGGCTGCACTTAAGCTCTATCCACTAACCCCAGTGGTCTGTTATAAATAGTAAAGTGTGTAAATGACTTTTAGGGTTTGGCAGTTGGCCAGTTGGCGAGTTGGCGAGGGCAGGGTTGTACGCTTCAAGCAATAGGTCACATGACAAAGGTTCGTTCTAATTTTTATAAGCTAATTAAGCTAACATCTTTTAGGTATTTAAAAGTTTCGCTTTTAAAAATAAATTTATAATAATATATTCTAATTTTTTTTAATTAACGCTGATATGAAAACTTTTAAATTAATCAGTCCTTTAATTAAAAAAAAATATGTAATGTACGTGTGATATTTATGATATTTAAGATAGAAGAATATTCTTGGTAGTGTCCACAAATTAAGGGTCAATATTAACATAGATAACTCTCTTGTCATTCTATGTTAATCATTAGAGTGCCTAATAAACACAGATTATTCATTAACTTGTTTTCATCAAACACTTATAAGCGAGTGGCAAGATGTCGAAGTCTCTCGACGTTCATCAGCTACGAATTAAGTGGTGAGCGGCAAGATGTCGAGGTCTCTCGACATTCATCAGCCACGGATTAAGTGGTTGGGCTAGGAGGTATTTCAATTTTTTAAATTTGATTTAATGATGATGATGGTTATTAATGTTATAATTTTTTATCTATTAAATCTTAAGAAAATAAAGGTAATGCTTGGTTTACATTAAATTTTTATTTGTGTTTGAAAAGCTTAAAGAAAAGTATTTTCAAAGCATCATGATTCAGTTTTCATGAGTTGAAATGTTAGCAAGGTTGGTATTGTAACAAATATTCAGAAATTGAGATTTAATGTGGGTGTATGCATGACATGGGAAGAGAATGTGTTTTTCATCTTTAATCCTCTTAGTGTTACAAAGATGACAAATTTGACCCACTACATTTTAGGAATTGTCCAATACCCTATTTCACTATGGAGCTCTTAAGAATTTGGTACCCTATTTCACTATGGAGCTCTTGAGAATTTGGTTTTATTTTAGCAATGTTGATTTTCTTCTTTAAGTTACTTAAAACAAAGAGATATTTTTCACCTTCTAGATTAGGGTTAATCCCCTTGGCTTCCATGTTATTTATCTTGTTCTTGTACATTAGTTACCTAGTCATAGTCATACTATGAATGGAGGAAAGACTTGCTTCTATGAAGATGATAGGATATGGTGCATTGTCTTTAATTTTAAGATTATAAGCTATACAATGCTTCTAGATTTGCTTGACCTTTCTCCACAATTCTCTAGAGATGTTGCAGCCCCAAACTTTGCAACCATATAAGATAACAGATGTGACGTGAGTCTCAAAGAGGAGTTTAATTGTATCTCATAGCCAAAGGTCCATTGATTACAATTGTTTTCAAGGCCAAAATAAGCTTTACACCCTCCATTTATCCCTCTATAAATGCTATAGTTCTAGTTAAGATTATGATGTAGATCAATTCCAAGATATTTGTATGAAGTCAGTTCCTCCAAGTTGTTTTTGTCATATACGAGGGTATCATAAGTGATCTTATTGGATTTAATAATATTCCAAGATATTTGTATGAAGTCAGTTCCTCCAAGTTGTTTTTGTCATACAGGAAATTATTGTAAGTGGTATTTTTGGATTTGATTATCATAACCTTTGCCTTGTCAGTGTTAATAGTCATACCCATACTAACATAGAAATCCTTAAGAATGCTTAGTTGCTTGTCGAGATCATAGGGACACCTCACCATGAGTACAATATCATCAACATACATAATAAAGACAATAAGTATTACACTTAAAATCATACCAACACATCCTACTTCTTCCAAACAACCCTCTAACTTGTTAATGTGTGTGTGATCTATTTTTAAGATCACAACCAAACCATATATATATAATTAAAAAATAATAATATTTATAAATAATAAATTTAATAAAATTATTATTACAATAAATACTTTTTTCTCATATATATATATATATATATATAAATAATAAGTTTAATAAAAGTATTATTACAAATAAAAATCCATTTGATTTTAGTTTTTCTTTTTCACAATTTTTTTAACTTGTTCATCCCTACTCTTTCTCTTTTATGTGTTGTTTCACACCATTTTCTTACTTTGAATATATATATATATATATATATATATATATA
>CBVK0100154625.1:0-27427 GCA_900067695.1 Picea abies
CTAGCTTGGAGATTATTGTAATAGAGCACTGCTCAACTGGAGGTTGCCCCCTCAAAGAGGCTCATGAACATTGCTTTCTGAATCAAAGTGTTATTTCTGTTGTTATTCTTATATGATTTCTATGTTATTGTGGAGATTATGCTGGTCATATTACTGTTATTCTGCTATTTCTAGCATTTTATTTATGTTTTGCATACTTTGTATATCTGGCATATTACATATGGACACTTTTTGGTAGCGGAGTAAGGCTTGTGACACCTGGGTGACTCCATCAAGGCTATGGACGCTTGTTAGCAATGGAGTAAGTCTTGTGACAATGGGGTGACTCCATGAGGGCTATGGATTCTCGTTGGCAATGGAGCAACACCAAAGAAATGCATTACAACTTGTATTCTCAACATTCTTGATGTTTTGTTTCTACTTTACTACCTACATATTCCTTTTAGCCATTTACCATAAAGTTTGATATAAATTTGAAAGAAATCTATTAAATTTGAATAGGTCTCACCCCTCTTTGAATCACCTCTGTCTCTTTAATATGCAAGTCATGGGACCTATCTTTTCTACCTTATGATTTTGTTTGATAGAGTTTCCTTTCTAATAAAATTATGTATGGATGTCATTTTGTAGAGATCTGAGGCTTCACCCAGTGTGTCGCCATTTGTTGTGACTGGCACTACAATCCCTCCACTTTACCTTCTATTTTGATACCTCCCTAAAATGGATCCTCCTTACTTTTTAACCCAAGATAAAACCTCATAAGCCCCTTCTTCATTCAAAGGCTTCTTCTAGTAACTCATGATTTACTTGAGAAAATGAGAAAACATTTAAAGTGGAAGTTTAAAATTTGATCAACAAATTTACTTAAAACTCCTCCAAGTAGCTTGGAGGAGTTTCTTTGAACTCCTCCAAACAACTCAGAGGAGTTACTTTCAACTCCTTCGAACAACTTAGAGGAGTTACATTCAACTCATATGAGCATCTTGGAGAAGTTCTTGTCAATCGTTTTGATAAGAAAAGACTATCAGAAGATTTAAAGGTAACCCCTTCGATCATATTAGATAATTTACTTCTAACTCCTCTGATATGTTCAGAGGAGTTACTCTTAACTCTTCCGAACTAGTTCATCAAACTTGTTTTAAAATCCATCGACCTAGATATTGCATTTAATGTTATTTATTAACCGGTAGGTTATAAAATGAAACGGGGTTATTCAATTTGATGCTCAACTACATGCAAGTGACAAGAAAGCATAGAGTAAGAGAGTTGAGCTAAACATCTTTCTAGAAAACCCCCTATTCTTTCCCAACATGTGGCAATGTTAACTAGGTAAGTCTATCCCTCTCTCTCATGTTCTTTAAATTTAGGGTTGTGTTTTATTTTAATTTTTGCTTATCGATTTTTTCCCTAATACCATAGATATCACTTTTCGGTATTTGCCACTTCACCATCACTTGGCCTTATGTATTTTTCACCAATCGTAAACTCCTCAACCTACTCCTGGCAATGGAATAGGAAAATAATTGATCCTTTCCCCCTTCTGAAGAAAACCATACTCAATCCTTTCCTAGGCCCTATCGTCACTTGTAACCACTTTCAAACCTTGTACAAGTTCATCTAAATTTGGAGGCTTGACCTAGATAGTGAACCCTAAGCATTCTTCACCCTCCTCTAGGTTGGTCGAAGTTTTCCCTCGTCATGTCCTTGTGTTCGTGAAAAATAAAATTCTTAAAAAATTGTTTAGTAACTCTCTGAGAATATCAAAGAAGTTACTACTAAATTCTCCGATATTCTCAAAGGATTTAATAAAAACTCCTTCACACACCTTCAGAGAAATTGGAAACAACTCCTCCGATATGATCGGAGGAGTTAATATTAAATCCTTCGATAATATTGGAGGAGTTCCTTGTAATACCTTCTATCACCCCAAGACTCTAGCTACAACTCTTCTGAATACAAATCAGAGAAGTTATTAACAACTTCTTTGATATGCTTGGAGGAGTTGTTATTAACTTCTCTGATATGCTCAGATGAGTTTTTATTAACTTCTCTGATATGCTCGGAGGAGTTGTTATTAACTCCTATGATATGCTCAGAGGATTTGCTTATAAATCCTCTGATCAACATCAAGAGAGTTGTTTTGTTTTTCTCCTATTTTACTTTTCCAGGTTGATGCCCAAGATTTTTCACCCTAAAATATCACTGGGCATTAACTTCTATTAACTTGTCATTTACAAGAAACAACAAGCCATGACTGGTTTTCATTAATTATTTTTTGATCATTTAACTATTTTCAAATAACATGCTCCAAATTTATCATGTCTGCACGTTCAATAATGTCTCCACGAAAGAAAAAAAAATGAAGTCAACAGGGGATCAACCATCTGGTATCTCCTAGCAAACTGTAGATATGAAAAGTGTCAGGGCCATGTACGACGATACATCAAGACTTCTGGACAAAGAGGGAGAGATTTTGAAATGGGGGGAAGTATATTATATGTTTAAATGATCTAACTTCTCGGCGGAGGAAGAGGAACTAGATGAACTTCAGGTGTTTAGAAACATCAGGAAATCGATAATTTTCAGAGTGGAAACACACCCAACAATGTTCCCTTGTGTGGATGCCATTTCATGGATCTTGAAAAACGCAAACATAGATAGTAGGTATGTCTTCAATGCAAGGAAAGAAATGATAGCTTCATTCCAGCTCGATGACTTAGCTAAGTGTTACCATATTGAGGTCGAAAAAAAAATGCTAGATGATTAGTTGCTTAGTGAATTAGAGTTCACACTGAAGGATTTATTCCCTACTTGGTATAAAGTAGACAAGCAGTTCACATATCAGCCCAAAAGAAAATATCCCCCAACAAATTTACAAAGACCCTACCAATATATGGTATCCATGCAGTGCAGATTGTATGGGGAACCATATGCAACCCACTTTCCCTTGTCATACACGACCCTGATCTATTTTTGTTTATATGTAGGAGCCTCATTCAACTAGGTAGACATATTGTCTGAGAATATCAAAGATGGTATCTTGACAGTTACATAAGCACAACCAGGGAGCTTCCCTAGTTTCCACATGTATTCATATCTTCTAGACATAATTTTCATTTCTTAGAAATACCAAAACATGGGATGGAGTTGGTTTCCTATTGATGCCATTATCCATATCCATTACAAGGTGCTTTGGGAGCACAAATATCAAACAAATTATCAAAGGAGCTATGAATAATTACTTTCCCCACTATATGAGTTTATTTTTTTCACCTCCCCACCTTGTATGACTGACAAGGCCATAACAGTTATAAGGAGGATTGATGGTTGGTATTTAATGGAACATGGTACATATATAAGGATATACAATGCAATGAAACCACCTCATCTACTTCCTAGGTTTTCCCCTGACAAGCTTGTGCTCTAGGAAGTAGCATATCAAACCATCATACATGGGCTCAAAGGAATGTTATCTAGATCGAAGAAATACATTTGGCCTCCATTGCCTCTTTACATTGGTAACTACTTCTTTGAAAATGCCAAACAAGCTAAGGAATAAGTAGACATCCTTGTCTCCTACCATTTTGCAAAGTAAAGATTCAAGATACATGACCCAACGAATATTTTCAAAGAGAATTTTCATAGTATGAGAGTCCCTTACGAGTACAACACTGAGTTCTAGGAAGAAGAAGGAGTATATCATAATTCTAGGACTTATGATGAGGTTATTTTCAACATGAAGGTCAACCAAAAGGTAGGATCAAAGATGAAGAAGTTGCAAGAGAGGAAACCAAAAAACATGCAGAGAGAGATGAAGCTGAGATATATTCCCCCATATCCTTCTTGAATCATTTGGGTTCCACAAAAGAGGATGAAAAATAACCAACTGATAAAAAGAGAAGGGACAAAGATAAGGTTTTGAAGAGGAGAAATGATGCTAAAAGGAAACAAAAGTTAGAAGATGACAAAGCTAAATCTAGGGAAGAAAATGAAGAAAAAGAAAAAGTGGAGGCTGAAGCAAAAGATGCTATTGAAAAGGAAAAAGAGTTAGCTAGAGCAACAAGAGTAGAAACAAAATTAGCAATAAAGGAAGCAATAGATAAAGATGCTAAAGAATAAAGGAAGGAAAATAATGTAGATAATAGAGAGGGTGACACACACCTGATGGACTTGGATGTCCCTCAAACATCCACCACAGGTACAAGAGAAGAAACAATGAGTAGCGGTTTAGGTCTTGGGCCTTGTAAACCTTTTCAGTCAGCCAAAATATTGGATCTACGTAGTTTCACATACAATAGAAAAACTGACTGAATCATACAAGAAAGATTTAAAAAGGTTCCAACAACAGAATGAGCTCCTTTGTTAGTAGTGACCTAGGTTCCTGTCACAGGAGATGTCAGAGAAGACCTTGTGGAAAAATCTATGGAAGGATTTACATTCATGGATGCAACTATGGAAAATATACAAAGGTTGTGCCAACTGAACGAGGAAAAGGAAATGAGGATCAAAGATTTAGAAGAGAGGCTCCAACAAGTTAATATATATGAAAGGAGTCTTCTCAAGTTTAGAGCTAATGTGAAAAAATGAGGAATGAGATGGAAGGTTCCATCATCGATATGTATTCCAAACTACATCTCTTCCAAAATGTGGCTGCAACATTTATTAAACAAAACAATCGGATAAAAATGTAGCTGACACAATATGACACTATCTAGAAAGGTATAGAATACATTGATACTTGGATAGCATAAAATCCTGATGCACTTCCGGAATTGTACAGACCTTCGAAATCATCAAGGAAAACATACCTATATGCATTAGATCATTTCCAACAGGTAGGGTAATTGGAGAACAAATAAGTAACCAAGGCAATGGGGATCTGTTCAAGAACTCAAAAAGATTCCCAATAATTAATAAGGAATGGTCATCTCCCAAGGTTATGTGAACTTGGGAAGAATTTGGTCATGGAAGAGTTAGTGAATGCGGTCCAGAAAAGTACAAGTCGAAGGAGAAAAATATTCGAAGCATCAACCTTTGTTTCTACTGATATCGTTGATCAACATCTGATATAACTAGTGAAGCTCCATACCATGATACATGATTATATGACAAGATTGGAGAAGGATATGAGTTCCCTGGATGATAGTATTGTCATGATCGAAGAAATATTGGAGTAGATTTCTTACAAGAGGATTGAATCACTATATAACCATTTGGAGGTCTAGACAACTTATCTCTAGAGAAAAATTTCATAAGGAAAAGGACAAACAATTGTTTTTACTTTCATCCTTTTCCTAACTACTTCAAGTTTCATCCTTTTTTGTCACTTGTCACGAGAGAAGGGAATGTGAACAGTTTTGTAACTACCTCTTCAAGAAGAAGGAGAAAAGAAAAATAGGAATTACTATTGTTTGTATAAAATAGACTAGAGACTCCCTTAGAAAGGACTTGTTTTGGATTTTCAAGCATTGTATAGACCCAATAATGTTTTTGGGAACTTATACTATGTTAATAAATATTGAGAATCCCTCAGGACCAACATGTTATAGAAGGAATTCTATGTAGAAATAGATCGTTGATTTGAACTATTTCAAGTGAAGGTATTTGGTGTTTCTATGGACTGTAAGAATGCTTTGTTTTGATGTAGACTAATTCTTATACAAACTCTGATATTTTGTAGTTATTGATATTCCTTTGAATATTCCAATGTCTTGAGTTTTGTAATTTATTTCAGTATATGTTGTTGTGATCTAGATTAATCTAGTTACACAGTTACGTATGCTATTTGTTTCCAATATTTTTCTTTTTATATAGATAACTATATTAAAGTTGTTCAAAGTTTTGGTTGCATTATAACTCACTGGTTACGTTATAATTGCTCCTATCTAGGATAGGTTATCATAGATTAGTGATATATTAGTTGTCTTTACATACATGGTATTCATATACATCTATACATTGTACCCACCCACTTCATCGATACAGTAGACCGTATCCGGTAATAAAACTAAAATTTAGCATTAAATGGCAGTTGAGCCAAATTCTGGATGGGAATCCTAATCCAAACAATGTGTATTCTAATTGGGACTATATATCGAGGAGTAAACCTTTCTATTGTTGGGTGAAGTTCAACCCCTCAACAAGTGGAGTTCACAATTTTCTCAATTTAATTACCTCCTATAGCGTATGCCTAACTAATCCATCCAACTTTTTTAAGTACAACTAAGAGCCATTGGGTGGAGGAGTGAAGGCATTCATTGAAGCACCCTTCTTCTAGTGAAATTATGCTAAGTCTGCAAATCCTTTCATCCTGAGATTTTAAAATCTGTTTCCCATATCTAGAAACCCCTATTTCTAGGATCTTGCCATTTCTTATCTTTTTTAGGAGAACAAATTAATAGTCTTCCCTTCACTTGTTTGGAGAAAGAAAAAATGAGTTAAATCCATCTTTAGTGTTTCGAGCGGACGAATCCAAATATTGGTTTCATTCAGTGTTGCAACATGATCAGGCAACCTTATTTCATAATACTCGTTGTTCATAATAAATTAGAACTCTCTTTTCCCTCCCAATGACATGTTATTAGTATTATTTTGTAGAAACTGTATGCATTTGATTATTGTAATACTGATATTTTGATCCTAGTTAAAATATGTAGTTATGAGTTAGTTACTATAACTACCTTCTTTGCAACACTATCTTTCTTAGTGTGTAGGCTGACAAGGAAATCATTGGAGCGAGATTCTAGAATAGGGATTCACAAGAGGAGTCTTCTCCAAACTTCATAATCCAAGTAATTGTTATTCTTTCTCATTGGTATTGAGTTAGTTACATGTCCTTAACTACTTTTTTCAGTTAGAGTTATTTTTTGGGGTGTCTTCTCTCTGTGATATTTAACTCGGATCATAGGGGATAAATCTACAAAATAGAATTGGTGACTACACTAGGGAGTTCTCCTTTGGGTTAGTTAGTTTCTTGCTTTTGTTTTTGTTTTTATTTTTTCTTTCTTTTTGTTTTTGTCTCTACAAGTGTTTTCAAACTTGAAGATTTTTTTCTAGGCTTTAATTCAAGTTATTTCCAATTCTTTATTGGAGTTCTGGGTTACATATGTTCTTTCCCTCAAGTACAGTAACATATATGCAGTCCTTTATGAAGGGATAAGCATGTACATATGTGTGTTTATGTGGAAACAAAAGTGTATGAGTTCTGGGGGGGATTATTTCTCTATTTTCCCAATATTTTTAAGCTCGGACTTTGCTCGTGGGGGATATTTTTAACTCTCTGGGTTGTCTGAACTTCAGAAAGTAGTTGAAGTTTTTAGAATCAAAGAAAAACAAAGTTTTTTGTGCTTTTTTAGCTTCTTAAATATTTTTTTATTTTCATGGTTGTATGGAAGGTTCTATTTTCAGTTCTTTTAGTTTCTTGATTGTTGTAGTGATAATTTTTTAAGCTTGAAGTTCTTGATCCGAGTCTTTTAATTTTCTTCCTTGCATTTCTTGTTTTCAAGCAAATAAAAGAAAAAATTCCTTGTTTTTCAATGTTTTGCTTGGTTGAACAACTTGGAATATCAACACACATATATTAATGGCCAATTTTAGAAGTTGGATAAGAACATAGAGCAGTTGGATTCAAAGTTGGATCAGAAGTTGGATGAGAACATGGAGAAGTTGGTGCCTATACTATATCAAGGCATGCTAGAACAAGAACCATGGAATGAAACATACATTGAGCCACATTAGGAACAAGATTTGAAATCAGGACTATTTAGCCACCATAATCCCTCTTTGGGCCCTCACCACCATGAACCAATAGATAATGACATATGGGACTATTTTCATAAGGTGGACATGAAGAAGTTGTTGGATATGTGTTATATTATTTGCACGATTGTGCCCCCTCCCTATTAGGGGTTTTGTGGGAAGAGATCTTGAAAAATAATTTGGGGGTCTATTCACCAAAAATTTTGATGGTATTTTTCCTTTTGGAAGAGGCAAATTTTCTCCTTTGGCGATTTAGTGGCACAAGGTATTTCAATCCATTGTTCTCTAATTCCAGTTAAGGAATTAAGGTTGTAATCTACTGTAGTTCAATGGATTAGGGTTTTTTTGGATGTCGTGTGATACTATATATTGTATTTTAAACAATGAATTTGGATTATGATTAGAATTAGAGGTGTGAATCTAAAAAAGTTGTTGGTTTTCTTGGTTGGGTTTCCAAGGTAAATCTCTATGTATATATATGATTGCAATTGTTTTATTTTTTGTGTTAACAATATGTGTGTGCATTGCATTAATGTAAAAGGTTTAAAAAATAAATTTGGTATCAAAGAAGTTATTGGCTTCAGGGGGATGCCTTTGTGGATAATGGTTTGGCTTGGGTCTATGATAAACATTGTTATAGTGGGAGCTCTATGGTATCGATTCTTGTGGTGAAAATAAATGACAAGTAATTAAAAATTAATGAGAAAATTTTTGATACGTGGAAGCTCAAGATGGAAGATATTTTGGTAGATAAATATCAATGGGTCACTATAGATATAGGTACTACACCTATGAGAATGTCAATAGAAGACTAGACAAAGTTGGAGTGGAAGGAAAAGAGAAAACTTCAGTTGTGTCTCTCAAATTTAGTATTACCGAACATGTCAGGGGAAACTACAAACAAGGAATTATGGAATAAGTTAGGGGATTTGTATCAATATAAGTCCCCAATAAACAAAATTTTCCTATGAAAGAAGCTATAATACTTGAGGATGAAAGATGGATACTTGGTAATAGATCATTTGAATACCTTCAATACTGTGGTAAGTTACTTATTGCCTATTGAGATTAATATTTATGATGAAGATAAGTGTATTAGTTTATTGTGACATTTACTAGACTCATGGTATAGTTTGGTTGTATCCATAGGAAATAATGCAACTAATTTAAGTTTAGATGATGTGGTCTCATCCTTTTTGTCGAAGGAGATAAGGCGAAAAAACATGGAAATCCAGAGCACGAATTCCTTATTTGTAAGAAGACACTCCCAAGAAATAAATAAAAATATGTCCTCAAGTGGGAGATCTAAATCCAGAGGAATATTTAAATCTCTAGGAAAATTCTTAAAGGTATGTTGGAGAACTGGAAAATAAGGGAATTATAAGAACTAATGTAGATCTAAAAGAATTGAGAAAGGGAAGGGATCTAATGATTCCCCTTCTACAAAATAAAAAACCTCTACGGATGAAGAAAGGGATGTGTACTTGGCTTCTTCGCACATATCTAGATCATGAGGCATGCTTGGTCAACTCAGGTACATCCTTTTGTATGACTCCTCATAGGGAATGGTTTTACAAGTATGAAATGTATGATGGGGTGATGATTTTATAGGAGATGAATCAACAACCAAAATCATAGGATGAGGGAAAGTCAAGTTGAAGCTCATGGATGCTAGGATTAGAACACTTCCTAGTATTCCACACATCCCAAGATTGTCCAGGAATTTGATTTATGTAAGAAATATGGATGATGCAGGTGTAAAAATAGTGTTTGAAAAGGAAACCTCCATGATGGTTCGAGGAGTAATGATGTTGCTAAGGGGAGTTCAGATTGGTACTATGTATACGTTGTGTGGAATCACTATTAGTTAAAGGTGAAATAATTCCATTGTTCTTGAGATTGAAGTGTTGGAATGTTGTTCAATACTGAGAGAGGGGGTGAATCAGTATTGCATCTTTTTCTAAAATTAAATTAATTCTTTATTAATTTACAAAAAATTATCAACAAGAATATATTTAACTCTGAATTTTAAATGTAACAATCATAAAAATTATATTTCATTTACAGGTTACAATTTGTAAGAAACACCAATCTCTCTTCCTTTGAGCACCAACTCAAGGAGACGCCAATCCCATGTTTTGCAAGAACCAACTTGAGGAAGCAACAACTCCTTGTAGATCAAGTTCCAACCTATAGAGGACTCCAATCCTCTTGTTTTCAAGAAACAACTTGAGGAAGTTGCAACTCCCTATTTTAGGATTCAACCTATAGAGGACTCCAATCCTCCCATGCTCCTTCCTTCCACCCTCAATTCATGTGAATGTTTCAAGTTCTTCCTTTGACTTTGTATGTATTTTGATCTTCTAAATTAGACCACATATGCACCTTCCTTTCACCATAATTTTTTGTTTATATAGATTCTCAATAGGTATGAATTTGAAATGATGTGTCTCTTTCAATGCACCTCTTCATTTAATTTCATAATAATGCTAACATTTTGTTATTTAAAAAAAGGTTTAAGTTAAAAGACTTCAAATCCTTTGTAAGTTGTTCAACTTTTATCCCCTGAGGAGTTAACTAGATTCTTCTCTATTTGATCAAGTTATTCATTCATGGCTTTAATCCAATCTTCATCTTTGTTGGATTTTGCAAATGTTTTGGGTTCTATTAGGGAAATCATTTCTTGTTCCGATTTGTATGTTATCCTTCTTCTTATTTCAACTCCAACACTTTTGTTTCCTATGATTTGACTTTCATGATGATCTCTTTGTACTCTTCTTGATGGTGCTTTTGAATCTTTTATTGGTGATGCTTCTTCTTTGTTTTCTTCTTCACTTTGTGATTCTTCTTCTTGTATTTCTTCAGTTTCTTCTTCATTATCATCATCTCTTCTTCTTTCATGAACTTGTGAATTTTCTTGAGATTTGATTCTTCTTGATGTTATATTATCCACCTTTACATTTTCACTTTCCATAATTTTGTGCAGCCTCAAATTATAGCATCCATAGGCCTTTTTATTGGATAAGTAACTAAGAAATATGCCTTCATCTGACCTGGAATCAAATTTTTCTAGATTGTCATCATCTCTTTTTATATAGCATTTGCTCCCAAAGACTCTGAATTTTTTTACTAATGTTGTTATTCTAAACTGTAACTATTGTCATGGTTAACTCTAAGCTATGCTTTGTTAAGTATATATATTGTTGTATATATTTATTCTGTTCCATAGATGTATGAGAGTTTGGCTTAATTTAACATAGTTCTAGTTGCTTCTTGGACAATTCTATTTTTCCTTTCAACAACTCCATTTTGTTGAGGAGTTCTTAGAGTTGAAAAGTGTCTTTTAATTACACGAGTTTCACAAAACTCATTGGACTAATCTAAGGTAAATTCCCCTCTATTGTATGATCTTAGACACTTGATTTTGAGATCAGTCTCATTTTCAACATGTGCTTTGAAGGTTTTGAATTTTTTTAATGCTTCTGATTTCTCTTTAAGAAAATATACCCAATTCATTCTTGTATAGTCATCAATGAATAAAATGAAGTAATGTTCACCTTGCATGCTTTAGTTCTTGCTGATCCACATAGGTCAGTGTAAACAAGTTATAATGGTTTTTATGTAGAGTATTATTTTGTCTTGAATCTTACTCTTGTCTACTTTCCATGTTGGTAGTGCCTACAAATAGAGTTTGAAGGTTTAATAATCTTTGGCATATCTCTCACAACTTCCTTTTTACTGAATTTTATCAAATTGTCAAAACCTATATGTCCCATTCTTTTGTTCCATAGCCAACTTTCATCTATTTGTCTTATGCAACATTTTTATTCTTCTTCTATGTTTAAGATATATACATTGCTTGGTGTCCTGGGTGCAACAACCACTAATTTTCTAGAGCCCTCTTTCCTAATTTCACATTTTTGAGAGTCAAATATGAGTATGTGTCCTTGATCACATGTTTGGATTACATTAAGGAGATTAGGCTTCAGATTTTAAACTAATAGCACATTTTCTTCTTTAGTTCTATTATTTCCTAGACTCATTGTACCCTTTCCAAGTATCTTGGAAGAGACATTATCTCCAAAAGTAACTCTTCCTTTTTATTTCCTTTTCAAAATGAGGAATTTATCTTGATATCATGTCATATGCTTTGAGCATCCATTGTTAATGTACCATTTAATTCTTTTATCTTTACCATATAAGGCTACCTTGCACTCTGTTTCTTTTTCTTCCATTTGTTTTTATTTCCATTTCTTCTTATGCTTTTCTTCTTGATTTTTGAAAGTTTTTATGGGTTTCTTTGGTAGTCTGCAATCACTATATTTGTGACCATAATTGTTGCATTTGTGGCATTCAACATTGTAATTTTGCAGTGGAGATAATGAATTATAGTTTTTGTTCTCTTGATTATTATTATTCTTGTTGTTCTTATAACCACATCTTTGAACATTTTTATGATTGTATTTTCCATAATCTCTACAATGTAATGCTTTATGCCCAAAGTTATTGCAAGAGAAACAACAACCAAGAAAGATATGTTGATACCTTTTTGGGGGAGTTCTTATTGTAGTTGTATTCCTTCTATATTCACTTTCTTTTGAAGGGAGACCAGCATTTTGTTGATTAGAATCAATCTTTATTTTCATTTCTTCCTTGTTGAAAGATCTCTGAAGGGCAACTACATAACTTTTTGGATTTTTGTTAGTTTCTGAGATGTAGATCTAGATCCTTTGTTAGAATTATTTTGATCATAACCTAGTCCTAACTTATTGCTTGATGATATTTGACTGCTAAGAATATCATCCAATATTCTTGAACTGTTTTCAAATCTTGATTGGTTGTTTGCTTTCTCAAATTCTCTTTTTAGGAAAACAATTTTAGGCTCTATCTTTTCACAGTCTAATTGATTTTCATTGAGATGTTTACTTATGACCTTTTTAATTATTTTGGCTTCTTGGAGTTGAGTCTTCAAGTCAATAATGATTTGTTCTGATTCCTTGATGGTTATTGAAATTTCCTTTTCTCTTGATTTTTGTCTTTCTTCATATTCTAATAGTTTTTTTGTTAATGATTTGTTCTTTTTTTTTATATTTTCTCAGTTCTTCAAGAGAAATAATAAGTTATCCTTCAAGGTATACTTCTCCTTCAACTTTAGAGTTTTCTTCATTATCATCAACAACATAATTTTGAGTTTCTATGCCCATAAATAAAAGTTCCATCTCTTCGTCTTCACTCATGTCAGATGAACTACTTTCTTCTTTGGAGTAGAAGTTTTTATTTTTCTTGTAGAATTTCTTTTTGTTTCCAGTTTTTGTCTTCTTAAGTTCTTTATGGTTATAAATATCTTCATCATAACTATCCACCTTCTTTGTATAGGACATTTAGAGGTAAAATGCCCAATTTTTCCCCAGTTGAATCACTTGAAGGGTAAATTCCCTTTATATTTCCCAGACCCTTTATGGAGTTTCCTTATAAAATTGGCCTCTTCCTTATCTGATATGTATGAGTGATTTTCATTTGGCACATGCTCGTGGTTCTTTGTTACTTTTGATGCTTTGAAAGTTGTTTCCCTTTTTGATGACTTTTCTTGCCCGATTCTCATTTCATAGGCTATAAGAATGCCATGAAGTTCATCCATTGTAAGTTTTTCAAGGTCTTCGCGATCTTACAAGGTAGATACCTTGGCACCATATCTCATTGGTAATGATATTAGAACCTTTTGGACAATAATTTTGTCTTTTAACTCTTCTCCCAATGCTCTGATTCAATTGACTATTTCATCCACTCATTGAAAATATCCTGCAATGTTTTCTTCCTCTTTCATCTTTAGACTCTCAAAATTCCCTCTGTACGTTTGAAGTTTTTCTTAAATTTTCCATCTCCTTCATATATGACTTTAAGTTTGTCCCAAATTTTTTTTTTTGATTTAAAATGCATCACTTTTACAAATATGGCCTTTTTTAATCCATCCAGAATTACATTAACAACCATTGAATTATCATTGCATAGTTTCTTTCCAGTAGCATCTGAAGGTGAAATAGTTGGTGCAGTGTAACCATTTACCACATATAGCCAAACATCACATCCAATAACCATTAGATACCTTTTCATCCTTATACTCCAAAATTCATAATCATTTCCTTTGAATAACGATGCTTTGTTGGAGGACATTCCTTCATATTGATGCATTGGATTTCTCATAATCTACCTTCAATTGGTTAGACTGTTGTGAAGGGAACTTCTCTGATACCAATTGTTAGAATATGTACTGAGAGGGGGGGGGGGGGGAATCAATATTTCTTCTTTTTCTCAAATAAAATTAATTATTTATTAATTTACAACAATTTATCAACAAGAATATACAAAACTCTAAATTTTAAATGTAATAATCATAAAAATTATATTTCATTTACAAGTTAGAGTTTGTAAGAGACATCAGTCTCTCTTATTTTGAGAACCAACTCAAGGAGACACCAAGCCCCTATTTTCCAAGAACCAAATTGAGGAAGCACGAACTCCCTGTAGATAATGGTCCAACCTGTAGAGGACTCCAATCCTATTTTTTTCAAGCACCAACTTGAGGAAGATGCAACTCCTTGTTTCAGGCTTCAACCTGTAGAGGACTCCAATCCTACCTTGCTCCTCCCTTCCACCCTCACTTCATGTGAATGTTTTAAGTTCTTCCTTGGAATCTATCTGCAGTTTGATCTTCTAAATTAGACCACATAGACACCTTCCTTTCACCATACTTTCTTGTTTATATAGACTCTCAATAGGTATGAATTTGAAACAGTGTGTCTCTTTTAATGCACCTCTTCATTTAATTTTATAATAATGATAAAATTTTGTTATTTTAAAAGTTTTTTAAGTTAAAAGACTTCAAATCCTTTGTAAGTTTTTCATCTTTTATCCTCTGAAGAGTTAACTTGATTCAAGATCTGAATTTTTATTATTTATTTTTTAACTTTCTTCAAGTGCATTTTCACAGTAAAGTTCTTTTTTTCTTCATTGTGTAAATATTGGTTGGATCAATGATTGAATCAAATCAATGAATTCTAATGAGTCACATTCAGACTCAAACTTTTTAGGTTTCTCTGTATTGGTTCTCAAATTTTCTTTAATCCTCTGCAGGATCAGAATGTCACTGTCAATAAATTCAGACCTTAGGCTTTGTCATGATTTGGTTTTTCATGGAGGTGACTCTTGATTTAGGTTTCCAATAGGATCGAAGGCTAGGACCGTGGTCCAAATCACAAAAGTGTTATGTGTTTATCAATGTGTAATACCCCGAGGACTTACCTCCTTCCCATGTGACCAAAAATTGTGACTGGGGCCTATGACAATGAGTTTATCCCATTTGATGTTTTAAATCATTGCCAATTTACATATTCCCTCGACCTGTGACTGAGGGAAACCAGCCACACACCTTATACAAACACTTACACAAATCAATGACTGACTTATAATCAACGATTGAGTGGATGATTGATATACAAGTGTGTTTGATTTATATTTTCACATCTGAGTCTATTTTGAATCTGGTTAATACTCAACATAATGTGAAATAATGAGGGCCATCCGATATTGATCAACGGTGGACTCGAAATAGTATAAAATGGTTTTGATAAAAGTTGTGGGTCTAAGTTTGTGTTAACTCTGGTCAACTACCAACCAACCCCTAAATGATTGTGGACTGTCCAATCCAATCGATGGTGGACTAAAAAATTACAAAGGAGGATTTGAATTCACCTTTGGGTCCTTGATTTGAAGTTAATGATTGTGCTAGTTCAATATGCACAATCAATTCGAGCCATACGATCGTGCTCTCATTCAGATACGACGATCAATGTTGAGTTATAATATTGATGATTTCTATAGCTTGTTCCATTGATCTAACGATCATAGTGAACTTATGATGATCATATGGGAATTAATTCACCGATTTTCAATAATTTTCATTTGATTCGAGACCAGACTCATATATTATTTGTCTCAATAGTAATGGATGTAGATGAATTTATATTTGGGAACTTAAGTTGATAAACTTAATGGATTATACATAAACATAGTTTGATATATGGAATGGAGGGAAAATATTAATCATGTCACAGATCGAAGTATTAAACCCTATGGTTATTGTTAATACAATAGTAGTAACACATGCATTCACTGTTTGTGACAAATTTGTACTCATTATTTCAATAGATGATAAATACATGGGCATAACACTAGACAAAATTCCACTGTAGTTTTCATGATATCTTAAAAAATGAACAATATACTTTTTGTTGGAATATTGATATGAATATATGGACATTAATCAAGTTCTCAATATGAGTTTAAGAAGGATTTTGTCTTCAATGAAAATACTGTATTATCCCTCTTTTGACATTCATGCCAACTCCATAACATCATGTCCAATATTGAGCATATTGACCTCCTTTAACATAAATTCCAACACCATGTCCAACATGAAGCTGAAGAAGGAAAAATTGTTGCAATATCTGGAGAAAAGACTATGTTGTGGCATCAAATACTAGAGCATATCAGAGAGAAGGAGCTTTGAGTACTAAATGGTAAAGGTATGGTTGAAGGTATGTTGAATTTCTCTCTAGATATTTATTTCTATGAGCATTTATTGTATGAGAAGTAGAATCAGGTAAGATTATCCTCTAGTGCTACAAGGGCAGGGGGAATTTTACAATTGATGCATAGTGATGTGTTTGTAATTGTGACGATTCCATCACTAGGTAAATCTTTGCACTATTTCTCATTTATAGATTAATTCTTGAGGAATACATGAATTTATTCCCTTGAGATTAAATATGAAGTCCTTGACAAATTTAAAGAGTTTAAGGCTCTTGTAGAAAATCATATAGAGAAAAATTTAAGGCATTGAGGATGGATAATGGTGGATAATTTTATGAGAATGAATTTGAGGAATTCTATAAGAAATGAAGTATAGCAAGGAAAAATAATAATCCATACACACCTTAGCATAATGGAGTTGTAGAAAGGATGAATGATATGTCGATGGAAAGAGAAAAGAGCATGCTTAGTGGTGTTGGGTTGGAACAATAATTCTAGGCAGAGGTAATGGAAAATACATGTTACCTAGTAAATTGATCACCCTCATTAGCGTTGGATGGCATGAATCCACATGAGGTATGGACTGGTAATAAACCCTCTCTAACACATCTCAGGGTTTTTGGATGTGATGCTTATGTACATGTTACAAAGGAAAATAAGAATAAGCTCGATAAAAATGAAGAAAATGGTATCTTTATTGGCTATAAAGATGGTCTAAAAGGTTAGAAGTTTTGGAACCCATAAACTAAGAGGTATTTTATAGTCAAGATGTGGTATTTAGAGAAATCAAAGATTTTTTTAATGAGGAAGTCCTACCAAGGGAGGAAGAACTAAAGAAAAAAGAGTTTTAATTGAAGGATAATGAATTAGACTCTACAGAAGAGAATGAATCAGAATAAGAAGAGCCTCATACTCAAGTATTGAGGAGATCAGTTCAATAAAGAAGGAAACTGTAAAGGTACACACCACCCAATTTCTGTTCAAATTTTTCTTTGTTTATTATTGATGATGATCCTAGAACTGAATGGTTGAAAAAATGGAATCCTTAGAAAGAATAGGATTGGGATCTAATGGAATTGTCGACTAGAAGAAATCCCATTGGTAGAAAATGGGTGTTTAAGAAGAAGTTGAATGTAGAAGGAAAAGTGGAGAAATGCAAATCTTGGCTAGTAGTAAAAGGTTAATCCCAGGTAGAGGGAATTGACTTTGGTGAATTGTTTTTCTCCTGTTGCCAAGTTAAATTTTATTAGATTTATTTTTATCTATTTTTTATTCTTTTGATTTTGAAGCAGAATATATGGATGTGAAGATAACATTCCTACATGGGGATGTGGAAGAAGAAATCTACATGAAGAAACTATAAGGATTTGCAATGAAGGAAAAGAAAGATATAGTATGTAGGATGAAAAAGTCCATGTATGGGTTAAAGAAATCACCAAGGATGCGGTATCACAAATTTTATACTTATATATTGGAACTTAGCTTCACAAGAAGAAAAGCCAATCACTATGTGTATTTCAAATTAGTAGGTGATCATCTTATTTATTTGGTCTTGTATGTGGATGATATGTTGTTGATAGGAAATAGTAAGGAAATTATCTAGGATGTGAAAACTCAACTTTCCTATAAATTTGACATGAAAGATCTTGGTGCTAAAATTTTTATTTTTGGCATGGAAATTAAAACAAATCGGCCAAACAGGAAACTCTAGTTGAACTAGAGAAAATATGTTGAGTCAATATTGTGGAGGTTTAATATGCAGGAATGTAAACCTATCGAGGTCCCTATTCCTATAGGTGTAAAGTTATTTGTATATCAGTGTATGAAGACACAGGAAGAGGACATGTCCCATGTTCCATATGATAGTGTGGTTGGTAGTTTGATGTATGTAATCATATGTACTAGACCAGACATTGCACATGTAGTGGGAGTTTTGAGTAGGTATATGTCAAAACCAAGGAAGGAGCATCGGGCATCAATAAAGAGGGTTTTCAGGTATCTTCGTGGCACTATTACTTATGGATTGTGTTGCCAAGGAGGAACAGGATTTGACAGAGTGTTGGACATAAATGGCTTTGTTGATGCAGACTGAGATGGAGATATGGATTGTAGAAGATCTACAAGTGGGTATGGGTTTAACCTATGTGAAGGAGAAATCATTTGGATGAGAAAAAGACAATTGTATTGGCACTCTCAACCACAAAATATGAATACATGGCAACCACTCATGTATGGAAGGAAGAAATATGGTTACAAAGATTGTGTTCAGATATTGGGTATGGATAGTAAGTTGTAAGGATATATTGTGATAGTCAGAGTGGAAATTTCCTAGTGAGGAACTCGACTTATCATTCTAAGAAAAATCATATCGATGTTTAGTATCATTATTTCATAAACATGGTTGAAGAAATGAAGGAGTTGTTGGTGAAGGTGGACACTTTGGAGAATGTTGTTAATTAATTAAAAATTTTGTGAGCACCAAGAATTTATTTTGGTGTAGAGAATAAATGGGGATTCATCCCCTAGATTGTTGATCATGAAATCTTGTGACCCCTGTATGCAAAGAAAACAACAAGTGGGAGTATTTTGGGTATGTGTTACATTATTTACACGATTTTGGGTCCCCCCTATTAGGGGTTTCAAGGGAAAATCCCTTGAATTTGTTTTTTTTTTGGGGGGGGGGTCTATTTGCCAAAATTTTGGACTGAATTTCACCTTTGGTGAGGGACATTTTTCTCCTTTGGTAGTTTAGTGTCACATGGTATTTAATCCCATGGTTTTCCAATTTTGGTTAAGAATTTAAGGTTGTAATCTAATTAATTTCAATGGATTAGGGATTTTTTTGGATGCCCCTAGATCCTATATATTGTATTGTAAACAATGAATTTGGATTATGAATAAAATTAGAGGTGCGACTCTAAATAGGTTGATGGTTTTCTCGGTTGGTTTTCCAAGGTCAATCTTTGTGTGTATGTGTGATTGATTTTTTTTTTTGTGTATGTTAATAATATTTGTGTGCATTGCATTAATGTAGGATGGTTCACAACTTTTATGGTTCTGGTCTATTAGGATGGGTCACCCAAATGGAACATTACTTCTCCCTCCATGGTATTACTTATGACATGATGAAAATTAGGGTGGCGATCTTATATCCATATCTAGAATGATGACAATGGTGAGAATAGAATAAAAAATCTTATATGGGATACATCGCTTGGAGTTAGTTTTTTAAATCTATCCATTCATGTTACGAAAGAGATACTCACTATTTGGGGTGGCTTACCAAATTGTGCTAAAAAAGCTTAGTGGAAGACCTTATGGATATCTTTGATAAATTATCCATATGTACAAAGAACTTAAAATATTATTTCTATAAATAATGCTTCATTAGTTGCCTCAAGGAGTATATTAAATCATAAGTTAGAATGTAACAACCCGCTGCATGGCTAGAAGTGTCTAATAGGGATCTTGAAGAAAATATGGTGATCAATACACAAACTAAAAAAACCTTCTTCATTCCTTGCTCTTGACCTCCCCAATTTAATTCCCCAAGCACAACCCCTACTCGTCCTTTAAAAATACAAAGGTTGTCTCCTGTAGAAATGGAAGAATTCCAAAGACATGGACTCTGCTATAGTTGTGATGAAAAATATGCTCTGATTCATAAATGTTCTAAATTGATATGACCACTTTGGCCCTAATAGAAGACATAACTATTGAAGAAACACTTGAGTTACTTACTAAAGACACCAACACTCCTACTCAAGTAACTAGCAAACCTCAATTCCCTTAGGAAACCCTAATCACCCTCCATGCATTATTAATCATTTCAACTCCACGAACCTTGAAACTTACAAGCTACATCAAGCACCGACAATTCATACTCTTGGTTGATAGTGGTAGTACTCACAATTTCATTCACAAGAAAGTGGCAAAAGAAACCCATTATTTTATCCATTTGATGCACACATTCCAAATCATGATAACCAATGGAGGTATGATGAAATGTAGGGGAAGATGTGAAATTGTCATACTATGAATGGGAAACTATCAACTCAAAACAAATATATTTTCCATTGATATGGGTGGTTGTGATATAGTATTGGGGGAAGAATGACTACACACTTTGGGAATAGTCACCATCAATTTGAATGAACTATATATGATTTTCACTAAAGAGGGTCATGTAAACACCCTTATAGGGCTTCAGGAAGGCCCTTCTAAAATAGTCATATCTCATCATATGGAGAAGTTATTAAATAAATTCCACTTTGGAATTATTCCCTATTTCAATTCCATACAATTTATGGAAAGTATGACATAAGAAATCCACCAAGACTTGTAGCTAATCCTCAACAAACATCAATAGGTATTTGATATAACAAAGGATTTATTCCCTTCTCATGGAGAGCGTGACCATGGTGTTATGGAGGAGATATCATGAGTGGAAAGAAATATCTCCCTAATATCTACCTACTAATCCTAGTCAGATAGTGGAGCTAGACTTCTAATGGTTTCCCTAGATCTAAAAAGGAAATTTATTTTTATACCAAGAGGGAAGAGAATGGCATACCTTACTTCTGAAGGTTTTCCTCATATGTCTTGGATGTTGTAGATATTGAGTTCCATCTCCAATTCTTTCAACCTTCTTCCTTCATATAAGAAACAAACAAACACCAATATACTCCTTCCCTTAGTGTTATAAATCACTAATCTAATTCATATCTAAGTTGATATATTCATTACAATACCATCTCTAAACATTCATGAACATAACACAAATATTTATGGGGAAAACCAATGACATATTATCTCAAAATGAAAAGAATATGTCAAACATCATACCTTTAGTGTAGATGCATCCTCCTTAGCCCCTTCCTCCCCGATACTCATCATCTTATTAATCAAACTAGGAAATATGATTGTGGAGTTTGTGGAATGGAGAAGCTCCACTCTATTTGGATAACATGACTATGCAAATGATTCTTCTTCCTCATTCTCAATATGTACCTTCTTTATATAGATCCTTGGAAGTGTCTTAGGAGAGCTTCTAGATCTTTTGGAGACCAATGGATACTTGAATGATGTGAGTTCCAAGGCTCATGCCATGAAGAACCAACTCATCCATTGTCTTCCTCTTCGAAACTATGATAATATAGAAGGTTGCAGAAGTCATCGCTAGTTGTACTATAGATGACTAGTGACTCATCACTTGATATCCTTGTACAACAAATGACAATCCTAAACAATGAACCAAATCCTAAGCTAGAGTCGTGTCTTGGATTTCATCTTCTACTAGATTCCCTCCTAGCACTGTAAGGTGGAAATAAATTCTATAGCATATGACCCTAATGTGTGAGATTATGAAAGGAATGGATGGATGAAATACATTACAATAAAATAATTTCCATGAGCCATCACCAAGAGAGAGAAAACAAGTTCAATGGTCAAAGAGGATGTGCAAACAAACACTAAGGAAAAACTCATATATAGACCATCCCCTAGATAAACATACTCATACTCTAAAGAGTATCAAATCATGGCTGCCAAAAAATACACTATGGATCGATGACATGAAATGAAATATCATGGCCATGGAAGAATACATGGTGGATCCATGTCATCAATGATATCATAGCCACAAGCCAATACAATGTGTATCTATGTCAAAAATATGATCATAGCCATGAGAAAATACAATGTGGATCTATGACAAAACACATATATCAGGAAGATAATGAGCACTAAGGAAAGTTTCCCTAATGTCTTCAAAGTACTCATATACAAGTGATATACCCTATCACAAATTGGGAGACGATTCTCTAAAGGAAGGATGTGGCCCCAATCCCAAGGTATTTTTTCTAATCATTGATGGTACAAATATACAACATGCGAATAAATGAGATGATGTCAAGCATGGTAGAAACTGTCTGATTACTGGTCATTGATGTAAATTTCTAAGAGACACAAGGGGACCCACCAATGAGGAAGATGGACCTCAATGTACGTAGTACAATATATTGAGCATGAATAGAGGATCTGATGTCAAACATTCATAGAATCAATTGATAAAGAGTCAATGATTCAAACCCACTGTTGATCATTAGGGGACATGCCACTATGGACTGCAAGATCCAAGGTACTAGCTAGTTTCTAAATCCCTCTCCTAGAAAAAGTGATGAAGTTGATAAGAAGAGATCTATCAAAGGAGGCACTTAATGTATCCCCATAAATCAACACAAAATATACACTGAGATATTATGTGAAGAGAGATTATAATCAAGTACAATTGACATAGGGATGGTTGACTCAGAAAGTCAACAAAAAAATAGATGGTCTACTCAGGCTTAAACTTGTTGGCAGGGCTTATAGTTTGCACAAGGCAGTTTGCACAGTTTGCACAGGGAAGTTTGCATAGTTTGCACAGGGAAGTTTGCACAGGACTTGGTTTTTTCATTAATGTCAAACTTCAAAATTCCAAAGGGGGATTTTGTTGGTCAGTTTGCACAGGCACCGTGGATTAGTTTGCACAGGCATGATGGTTCCTAATTTGGAGATCAACATGCCTCTCAACATCCTGAAACGCGAAACTGTGAAGAACCCAGGAGGTGAGACTCTGGTTATAACTCGAGGTCACATGTGAAATGAGCCTTGGAAGAGGAGTCATCACCCTTAGCTTCAATTTTGGGGATCGTGACTTGGAGTGTTGAAACACTTCATCACAGAAACATCAAAATGTCGAATTGCGAAAACATCGAAATGACGAAACGCTAAAAGTCAAAATGTCGAAATGTGAAACATCAAAATGGAGAAATGAGAAAGCACCAAAATGCCAAAACGCTAAAAGACAAAATGCCGAAATGCGAAAATGCCGAAATGCCAAAACGCTAAAAACTGAAATGCCGAAATTTGAAATGTCGAAACGTCGAAATGCGAAACGCGGAAATACCTTTTTGTATAGGCTGTAGTCACCACCATTGGTCATGTGAGAAGGATGAGCTAGCACCAAGTTAAAGCTCATTTTCGGAGATCACAACATGAAGAGACGAGATGTCTTCACCTCAGGATTGTTGATATGTGAATCGCGAAAGCGCCTTTTGGTAAAGGCACGTGGTCACAACCAATGGGCATATGGAGTAAGCAAGAGACCCATCTTCTATATCAAACGGTGTGGATTAAATACTTAAACTGATCGTGTGGTTGTTGTTCTTCTAGATGCCTTGGCCAATAATAATCACTGTAAGATAGTTATTCAATTATTGTAACTGAATATTTGAAGCATGAGGGTTCGATTGTATGCTCTGAACGTACAGGGTAGAAATAAGTGAAATTTTGAAAAAGATGAAGGTGTGTGCATATGGAATTAAGGGTACAACCGTAGCTCCAAAGTAAAATTCATTTCAGTAAATGAAGATAAATCTGAAATAAAAATATATAGGGACAGTGAGGAGAAAACATGGAACGAGAGGATTATGGAAGAAAGATGGCTCTGTAAAATTTGATGAGAAATTTTAATGCTTAATCTTTGACAGAGAAGATAAGAGTTGGTTTGCAGACTCTTAGTGACAGAGAAGGATTCCAGGGTGGTAGGGAGGAGCAAGGGGAGACTGTAAAAGTCTCCTATACAAGTTTGTGCTTGTATGTACATCTGGGAGTTGTAGCTTCCATTCAGTAGGTGCTAAAGAAACAGAGGTAGAAACCTCATCTGGGTTGTAGCTCAAATAAAATAAGAATGTAAAGAGGAGTTGGAGCTTGCCTTTCATTCATAAGAAGAAGAGGTTTTCCCCTTTTGGGTTTCCTCATGAAAAATCGCTATGTCACTGTTTCATTTATGTGATTGTATATTTATTGGTTAAATGTATTACTACAAGTTAAATGTTAAAGGCATGATTTATTGATTAATAAGTAATCTTCTTATAAAATGAAAGAAATTTTATACAACTAATTCACCCCCCCTCTCAATTGACTTACCCTGTTCAACAATTGGTATCAGAGCAAGTTTACTTCAAGATATCAGTTTAACCACTGGAATTTTTTGATCATTCATAATGGATAAGAAGACAAAATTTACAAAACATGAATTGGCTTTATTTGATGGTCATAATTATGCTTTTTGGAGTATCAGGATGAAGTTGTTTTTACAAACTCAAGGAGTAGATATCTGGCAGGTTGTACTAAATGAATATAAAGTCCCAACAACCATTCCAATAGATTCTACAGGTAAGAGACTCTATGAGAGTAATTCCAAAGCTATGTATGCAATACTAGGAGGTCTAGCAGGGTCAGAATTTGTTAAATTTATGCATTATGCATCAGCAAAAGAAATATGGGCTAAATTGAAAAATGCATATGAAGGAGACACTAAGGTAAAGAGTGCTAAGCTACAATCATATGGAAGTCAATTTGAAAGCATGAAAATGGAAGAATCTAAAGATATAGCTACCTACTTTCTTTGTATTGATGAAGTTGTTAATACCATGAGAGGTCTAGGAGAAATAGTTAATAATAATATTATTGTGCAAAAGGTACTTAGATCACTTCCTGTAAGATTTGATTCAAAAATATCTACATTAGAAGAAAGAACAGATCTTGATACTTTAGAAATGGATGAATTACATGGAATACTAACAACATATGAGATGAGAACCTCTGGTGAGAATTATTTCAGGAAAGAAGAATCTTTCAAGGTAGAAAAGAAAGATAAGAAAAAGGTTGAAGCAGAAATCAATAGTCATGAGGAGTCAGAAGGTGATGTGGAAGAAGCAAATTTTGTTAAAAATCTGAAAAGAGGTACTGGCAAGTATAAAGGTAAGCTTCCTCTGAAATCCTTTGGTTGTGGTAGAATAGGACATTTTGCATCTAAGTGTCCTTACAATAAGCATACTGATAATGAAGAAGAAAGTGATAGAAAACCTAAGGAATTCAAGAATAGACATAAAATGTTTTTTCAAAGAAAAACTTACAAAAATAAAAGCCTGTGTATAAAAGATGACAATGATATTTCAGAATCTGGTGAGAGTGATGACAGTTCAGATGTACAAATTTTTATGGCTATGTAAAAACAGGATGATCAGTTTGGTGAAGAAGAAGAAGGTGAAGTTGATCTAGAAGATGAACTGGTAAGTGCTTTAACTAAATTAAGAGAAGTGAGAAGGGAATGCAAACATTTTAAAAGAGAAATTGAGAATCTAGAATTTGAATTACATTAATAAAATGGTTTGATTGATAGAACTGAAATCATGGTAGTTGACTTAAAACTTAAAATAAAAGAGACTAGAGTGACTGAAGAAGCTCTAACTAAAATGCTTGCAGAAAAGGATAGAGAAAATGAAGGTTTAAAAATTGAAGTAGTCTCATTAAGAAAGAAAGTACAAGAAAATAACATGAATAAGAGTTCTCAAGTGTTAGATCAAATTATTAGTAGTCAAGGATCAACATATGATAAGACTGGAATTGGTTATAAATCTACAGTAACTAATGGATGTTCTAGTTCAAGTGTTGAGAAAGCGGGTACAGAGGATAATCATGAGAAAATTACTAGCAAGAAGATGGAATCAGAAAAGCAAGAAGAAAATCAGGGTTCAACAGTGCATAGAAGAAGTTATGGCAGACATCAAAATGGGCTTGAAGGCCATTGTTTCTTTTGTTATAAGTATGGACATAAGGATGCATTTTGTAATAGTTTTTCAAGAAATATAAATGCACATAACAGTCATGAAAGGTCTAATTTTGAATATAGAAGAGGACATGGTAAAACTAGTCAAAACAATATGGACTACTCTTACAATAGATTTGAAACCTTAAGATATGAGACTGAATGTTACAAGTCTAACAACTTTGGGAATGTGTCAATAAATTGTCCTATGAGTTTTCATAAATTTAATGAACCCACTTACATAGATCTGAAAACCAAATTTTTGGAAAAAGAAAAGTGAAAATCTGAACATTGAAAAATGCACTATAGCTCTACAAGCAGAACATAAAGTAAAATGGGTTGTGGATAACAGATGTTCAAAGAATATGACAAGTAGAAAAAAACTCTTTGTTGAACTAGATGAAGGAAAAGAAGGTATAGTCACCTTTGGAAATGATCAATCAGCTAGGATAGTTGGAAAAGGAACTGTATGTCTAAACTACAAGAAAATCATGGCTGAAAATGTCTTATTGGTTGAGGAAATGGAACATAAATTATTGAGTGTAAGTCAAACCTGTGATAAAGGTCTCTTTATGATTTTTGATTCAAAAGGATGTCAAATCAGGGATATAAAATCAAATAAACTAGTTGGAATAGGCACAAGAACTTCAAGCAACATTTACATACTAGATGAAGAAAAAGAAAAATGTTATCTTGGGAGTGAAGATGAAAGTTGGTTGTGGCACAAAAGACTTGGACACATTAACTTTGAAAATCTGATTCAGTTGAATAAAAGGGAAGCAATAAGAGATTTACCTGGCATAAAGAATCTTTCAAGTTCTGTCTGCAAGCAATGTCAACATGGTAAGAAAACTAGAGTTAAATTCAAAACCAAAGAACATTCAACAAATAAACCATTGGAAATAGTACATGCTGATGTCTGTGGACCTATGAGAACAGCAGGGTTAAAAGGAGAAAGATATTTTCTACTATCTGTGGATGACTTTACTAGAATGACATGGATGTTTTTATTGAAAAAGAAATCTGAAACTTTTAGCTGTTTTCAAACCTTCAAGGAGTCAACTGAAAATGAATGTGACATGAAAATTAAATGTTTAAGATTGGATAATGGAAGGGAATTTGTGTATAAAGAATTCAAAAGATACTGTGATGAAAATGGGATAAGAAGACATTTTTCTGTTACTAAAACACCTCAACAAAATGGAGTGGTTGAAAGAAAAAATAAGACTGTTATGGAGATGGCTAGAACTATGCTCAATGAATCTAAACTAAGTAATATACTATGGCCTCAATCTATTCATACTTTTGTTCACATTTTGAATATAATCTTGCTGATAAACAATCATTTTAAGACTGTTAAGAACCAAACATCAATATAGCATATAAAAACCTCAGAAAAAGTACTCAACGCCTTGAAAAAGAGAT
>CBVK0100154626.1:0-27423 GCA_900067695.1 Picea abies
GACATGACTCATGCAGACCTATTACATTATTAACCCACACAGGGGTGCGGGAATTCCAATTACAAAAAGAAGTGCTAGGGCCAAACATGCCCTGTAGAACCAAAGTCTTCGACAAATTTGCATCTAACGATGCATCTCTTCATGGCACATGGAGTTGACCACCTATGTTGGAGAGGCGGTCAACATGGACCATTGCTTCCCAAGGTGATAATTGTTCTAGGTGGTTATTCAAAAGTTAGCTTAGCAGCTGTCCCTAATCTGCCACCATTTGATAAACGGTCAAGAATCTTGTTACTTTGTAGGTCTTAAGCTTTTGATGCATTTTTCAAGTCCTCTCTATGCATTTTTGGCATTTTGGACAGTTGAGCCCCTCTAGTGAGCCAAACCTACCAAACTTGAGCTCGGACAAAACTTTCCAATGGTTCAAAGAACACCCAAAATAGAATTTGTATGCAAAAGTTATGGTCTTGGGAAGTTGACATTCTAACTAGGCTTCTTGGGGTTCACCTTTCTTTTGTCACCTCAACTCTTAAGGTTAGGGTTTTTGGATATTAGGATTTTTGCTTCTTAGCGTTTTGGGTATTATGATAAAATGCAGTTTCAGTGACTTGATATGGGATTTTTGTGAATTAGCATAGAAAATACTTCTCTCCTCAGAGACAGCTACCATCAATCTAGCCATTGTATATGTATAGTGTTTTTTATCGTTCTTTGAGTAATAGAATTTGGTTTTCAATTTATCTTTGTGTTTCTTTTTTCATATTATTGGTTTTTTTCATTTTGTTCCCAACCCAATCCAAATTAATCCATTTCACATCCTCATAGTCTATGATAATCTTATCTGACAAACCTTTACTTACGTCCAACTCTACACATATTGCAGCGTAGGTATAAATACACTTCTCCTCTTGTCTTGGATCAGACTTAATATACTTTCCCAAAGTGTTTCTGGTTTCTTGGAAGGTCTTCTCTTACCATAGGTAGTGGCAGAGGTTAGACAATCTCACCCATGCCGAGGTTGGGGAAATAGTCTTTGAAGCCCGATTAAATTCATGGAACCATGGTTCAAAGAAGAGGCCAGCTTTTCCCTAAATCCATGGTCCCTCTTCCGTCTGACTTTTCTGCGGTCTTCTGGGTTTTCTAAAATCGCATAACAAATGCTTTTGAACAAAATCTTACCATGTATGTTGTCATCTAGTTGGAACCAATCCATTCAATGAGAGCTGTAGCTGTTGGCCATAGCCCATTGAATTTGCAATTCAGGGCATTTTTCTGTAATCATTGATGTACAGATTAAACCTCTTTTCACAGAATTTGTAAATGTTGTTGACTTTCTTTATAATGAAACTGCCCTGGAACAAGGTCTTCTTTTCCAAAGGGAGTGATTTGGATTGACTGACTACTTCTTTGAATGAATGATTCGAAGGAAGAGACTTGTCAAGAGCCTCAGAAGCAGCTGGCGATGGAGAGCCTGAAGGCGGTGGGTAGGAGCCATTCTATGCGGCTTCATCTTACTCCTTGTGCTCAGCACATGCAGTGGGGCTGTGAGGATCAACTGCAACAGATTTTTTTCATTTCCATACTTGCTGCCAAACTACAGATGGAGCCTGCTGTTGGCATTTTAGGCTCTCTCGTGATGGTAAACAGTGCAAGGCAGGCAGCTGACCTGTCTGCAGAGACCAGGCTGCATCTGAGAGCGTGACAAGCTCAAGTTTTGAGATCTGCTGCAAATCCTAGAATTGGGGATGCATAAAATAACCTCCATCCCCCTTCCCAATAATTCTTTCAATTTTTGTATGTATTCTGAAGTTAATTTATTTTACATAACATAAGCTTTTGTAGGTGGGCCATTAAGCAACCCTCTGCTGTTGTTAAGTGTTATGTCTTTCCACAATGCACATAATGAAACCACATGCCATAAAGTAGTCATTTTTCTGTTTTATTTCCACTTCAACTATACTATACTTGGATCAATTTGTCTATATCCATGCATCCCTAGGCCTCATTGCTCCATCTCTCAGCAGCCCCATTTCACCGTCAAAAAACATTCTTCTACAATTTGCCTCCATTATTTTCATGCAAACTGTGGTGAAAAACCTATGTTCTCCAAGACCTATTTTACATTCCTCACCGATAAATGAAAAATAAGTCGTTAAGACAGATCTTGTATTTTGTCATTTATTTTCCCTCATTTTTTCCTTGGGCATAATTTGCCTGCTAAGTTGTTCTATCTCTGCATTAATCTATCTTTACTATGTTTTAACAATTACATTATCTCAATTTGTTTTCGAGAATCAGAAACTTGAATTGGTAAATGGCTGGAAATGAACTTTCAGAAACCAGGAATGACTGGAGTCCATCATTGGCTAGAAACCAAGAATGGCTGGAGTCTACCATTGGCTAGAAACCAAGAATGGCTGGAGTCCACTATTAACCAGAAACTTGCAGTAGATCTTGTACTTTGGTCATCTGTTTTCCCTCATTTTTCCCTTGGGCATAATTTGCCTGCCAAAATGTTCTATCTTGGCATTAATCTTAACAATAACGGCATCCCAATGTCTTCTCAAGAATCAGAAACTGTAATCGGCAAATCGCTAGAAATGAACTTTCAGAAACCAGGAATGGCTGGAGTCCACCATTGGCCAGAAACCAGGAATGGTTGGAGTCCACCATTAGCCAGAAACTTGTATTGGACATCTGTAGAAAATGTCAGAATAACGAAATGCCAGTAAACAGGGGGAAAACATACAGGAAACTCCAATGTCTAGTTAGTAGAGAGTTAGCCTTTAGGTTAAGTTTAGTTGGTTTTAAACAATGAAAACAAAATGTAAAAGGGAAAGAAACTGGAAGAAAATTGTTGGAAACTTTTGTTGAAGTTTCTTAGCAATTTCTGAGATGGCCAGAGATGGTGATAAATAATCCAGGCAACGTTTCTGAGTCCCAGGCAATTTTTGGAATGGAAACATGCCCTTGGGCCGTTGGAAACTCTTTCTGCCATACACGGTGGTAACCCCTTTTAAAGTTACAAGAAATCATACGAACCATGTTTCTCCCTTCCCACCACTCTGTTATCGTATAGTTCTAATAAAACTATTCAGAATAAAGCAACAATCTCAGGGATTTCTTCATAAGGCTTACTGTGTCTTTTTTTTCTACCAATAAAAATCATGAAATAACTTGTAATGGCACTTTAAACCATAGTAGCAAGATTCGGATGTATTGGCCTTTACTGTACAGAAATTCTGCAGCAGTACGAAAATCGGTGAATTTTCCCTGAAGTAGGTTTACGTCAGTACGATCAACCTACTTTTCAGTGTCTTTGGTATGGGTGGATCTATAAACCTCAAAATAGCAGCCCAAAAACCTGAAAATTATTTTTTAAAAACACAAAAAATTATAAATATAAACTACATTGCAAAATTTTCAAGAAATGAGATGTTTTTCTGGTTTACGCAAGGTTAGAGTTCTTCTAATATATGGAACAAATACATATTTTCGTTACTTATTTTTTCCATATTTGGATATAAATATTTGTATTCAAATTTTGCTACTGTGCTTTAAACAATTAGATGGGTAGTTAGCCCAGAGATGAACATTTCATAGGTATAGAAAATGACAAAACGGTTATTGATGACAATTAGGCCTGTATATGACGAGGACACTAGCTTTTAAATAAAACTAGGAGGTCAACATGTCAAATATAAACATCCTTATTAGCAATTGTTCATGTTATAGTTGTAGGCAAAGTCTACTACTTGGATATTTTCATGGTATTTGTTTTGCATATAATTTTTAATATGTATTTTATGTTTGGTATTTGTTTTGTATATGTAATTTTTGTATGTATTTTATGTATGCCATATTATTCTAAAATCTTCCGTTCTGTACCAACCATATCTGCAACCATATCCTGGTAAGTTGTCACTTAATTGCAAGTAATTTAAATAATATATATTATTTTGAGTCATTATTCAAGCTTAACATGTAAACGGAATAAATAATTTTGCAAATTTTGCTAGGATGAGATTCTAAATATTAAATTATGAACCTTAATTTTAAGCTCTGTATATCTTGTTGATCTCAGTAAATGTTTTAGGAGTCGTAGTGTTCGTAAGTTGTAACTGACTCTTTTTTGTTTTTACACTTGTTATTTTTCTTCTTCCAGTTCTACTGTTCTGTCTTTTTTTCTGGTTGATATCCTGTGCCAACATGAGATACTTTCATGAAAAATATTCTGAAGTACATCAGATGATAGTAAGATTGGGAGCAAGGAACACCAAAATAATGGAAGTTGAACTTTTGGAAATCATTTGCGATTCATAAATGCCAATGGAGACTATACACTATACAATCTTTTGCCCTGTTCCATTCATACGTCACACGGATTCAGAGAAGATTTCCCTATATTGACAAAACTTGAGGACAAATGCCAAAATCAAAACACATTGTCTTGCCATTCCCCAAAAGGATGAAGATTCTGTCATTGCTTCTGACTCTTCCATGGGAAGGGCAGAAGTCGTTTCTATTTACCTCGAAATGCTAATTACACTTTTGGAAATAGCTGAAGGCTGAAGCTAATACTTGCCTGGAGTGTGTGGTTGTTAACACTCATATGGTTGATTGCTATGCATTTATGTCGGTACCCCTCATTTCAGCAAATATTTTGTAGCTGCTTTGTTCTTTTAAGCAAGCTTAGCTTTTTCAAAGAGTAAATTTAGAAAACCAGAATAATAATAATAATAATAATCTAATTTTAAGGTCATGGTCAAGCCAGACACCAAATTGGTGTAGGAGACCCCCTTGTTTATGGGACAAGGGACCCCTCCACTCAGCAATTTGACTGCTAAAGTCTACAGAGGTGTACATACCCTAACCCTGCTGGATTTAAACCTGTGATCTCCAAGGATGAAACACATGTTCTCAACCAGTAAGCCCACTCAAGTTGTACAAGGAAAAAAGTTACATAAAGATATTTAAGACATTCTGTTGTATTAGCTGATATTTTCTCTATACTTGTACTTGTGGCATTTTGAGTGTCAAGGTAAGGGTGAAAAATATAAAGAAATGCCCTCCATAATGAATAGCCATGAGTCAATCCGACTGACCTGTTTGATTAAGATTCAATACCACTGATTCTGCAATAGTTTTTCATTTGCAGCAGGAAGCAAGGAGGAGACTTTTTTTGATTCTGTAGCTGTCTTGGAATCTGACTGTGATGAAGACTTCTTAAGTGTCAATGGTGGTAAGCCCAAGATTTTTATGGAAAAATGGTTCATTGCAGTTGTTTATATACAAGTTCAAAATCGGCTCATGTTTGACAGTTATGATTTATCATTTATACATTGCTGATGTACTTCTCTGAAACTTATTTGATTATTTTCTTTGTTACTTAATCTGAGGGAAATAATGGCATACTATTTTGGCCTTTCTTTAAATTATTTACTTTGTGATATGCAGACTTTTCGCTTTCAGCAGGAAACACCTGGAATCATCCAAACAGCACCCAAGGAACACCTCGGCCCAGTATTGCATCGCTGAAAGATAGAATGACTAAACTTGAAGATTTGAGTGGCAATAAATCAACATTGATTGCTGTCCAAAATGAAGGGAAGGAAGGAGATTTTATAGTCATAGAAGATATCCCAAGACGCCAGAGAAAAATGAAACTGAAAGAGTTCTTTATGGAAAAGTCATCAAATGAAGATGATACTGTGGGTTTGGATCATTCCATTTATTTAGACCCACGAGCAAATGGGGTTCCTGGGTCAAAGGATGATTATAATGCAGCTACTGATGGAAAATATGCACTCTCAAAAGGTCCTGGGGGGAATTCAAATCTGTTAATAGATACAGCAGAAGACAATGAAAAAAATAAGTCACACAACCAGCATGAGAGGCAGATAAGCAAATGTTGCCTGCCCCGCCCGGTGATGAATGTTGGATTTAGTGAGAAAAGAAGATCATCGAGCTCAAATCACAATCCCAAAGAAGAAAAGAAGAACTAGTCAAGCTCTATGTTAAGCAGTGATCCACAGATCGACACCACATGCTTGTTCCATGTGAGTATGCCCTCTTTGTCGATTTCCATACAAATCCAAGCTATGATTTCCATGCAAACTGTGGCAAGCATTATGCATATAGAACAGATCGTGGACAGATCTAGGCTGAAAAGGATCACACTTGGAATGCTATTTTATTTTTGTTAAGAATGGTGAATCCAATACCTTCAGATATCAATAAATATACAAAGAAAAATTGGGGTTTAAACTTTAAATAAAGTCAGCCAAGTGTAATGTATTTTAATGACCATAATTTTGGCCTTTCCAACGTTACATAACACTCACTTTTACATGTACAAAATCTTTATATAGACTTCAATATTCAGAGTAACAAATATACTTACAACAAAAATTTTCACATTATCCAATCTGGAAAATTCCTGCTCTACTGCAATAATCTCTGCTGCCTGGAGAGAAACTGCTGCTATGGAATTTTTCTCTGCAACTTTATATTTGTCTGTCATGATAGATATGGCCTATATTGTCTCAAAAATTTTCAAAAAATCATTAGCTTCTCAATTGACATGCGATGCTCGAATAACAATGTTTGAAGACTATTTCTTTCAATTATTTATGAAAAGATAATCCATCTAGCTCTGAATGCAAACTAAATGTTCCCCGAGTGCGGCAGAGTTTGTAGTTCTCATATCAAGAGATAATGTTTCAAATATCGTTCTTAATGGAATCCACAGCTTTGCTGATATATGGTTTGCTTTGGTTTTTGAATGTACAGGGTCATCTGCTATCTCATAGTATATACATAGATGTAACTGCACGTACCTTGTGATTTTGACGAAATGAAGTTGAACAAACAGTTTTTCAATTGCTTTCTGTGTTATCACACAATCTAGCACCCAGTACAAAGTCTTCACAGGGCACTAAGACAAGTGGAACATGGAAGATGTCACCACTGTCACCTGGGCAACTACTTCCCTCTCTGTAGTGAAGGAATAATATCCAATACAATGGAGGCTTCCCCAATAGCCTCCAAGAATCCCTAGGATGACTACTCACACTACCACCAATATAAGGATAAGCAAGGTAAATAACAGGTGGTGGATAAAGACAATTTCCAGATTTGGAGTGTAGAGGATTCAAGCCTAGAAGAGAGGCTTTCCAAGTCAAGTATGAGTTCAGTAGGGTCCCCAAACACTAGAAATAAAGAAAAGATCCAAGGATGAGGTAAAACTTGCAATATATATGTGAGATATCAGCAGTAAATAAAGTGATAACAGCTGTAAGAAAATTATTACAGCAGTAATAAATGATCTCTAATAGTATAGAGAGAGATTATAACATCAGTAAAACAATCAATTTTCGGTAGCAGTAAAATAGTCAATTTTCAGCAGTAAAAAGATAGCCCTTTGATCATGAAATGATCCAATAAATTATAGGGCTAAATACTAGATTAAATTAGGGTTTAATTTACCAACAAAATCAGAAAAATCAGTGGTAAAAATCAGCCCTTAAACCCTAGACGTTTTGCCTTAGATGGTTGTAGTAACACGTCAGAAAATTAATTTAGGGTTTAAGCAATGAGTTTAGGTCAATAGTATACTTAAACACCCTAGATGTCTTGGTTTCTATGGTTGGAAATGAAATTTTGCAGAAAATAAACCCTAACCCTAACCCTAAAGTAGTAAATTTCAGCAATAATGATTGATTATTATGGAGAAAAAATACTAGTGCCTACCATTTTGGGCATATGGGGTCAAAAAGAGATTCTTCTTTGGGAGAATGAAATGGATAATTTTAGGGTGAGGCTTAGAGGTTGTCCACTACTAACCTTAGGCGATCCTCTTAAAATGTTGGGGGGATGATACAAGGGAAGATTCCTCCACTAGTAAACCTTCCAAGGATTTTGACAAGAAGGGTTTGTTCAAAAATGATCAAGGGGATGTAGAACCACTACTTGAAAAACAACATAAATCTAAAAATGCACAATTAAATAGAACCACGAGATGAAAAAAGAACACTTATTCAAAACATCTTTCATCCATAAAAACCCTAATTTCCATGTCATCCAAGTAGTAAAATACCCACAAACATAACTCCCAAAAAAGTCGCACTAGTTAACCATCCATGGCATTCTTCATGATAGAGAACAAGTAGAACTTAGAAGTAAACAATTAGTGCTAAATCTCCACAAGTAGCAATGATTTACAAGTACGAAGTGCTTCTCTTATTTATATGAGAGATCTAGACCATTCTCACGCAATAGAAGCCCTAAAAACATAAAAATGCCTTTATCTCTCTCAAACCTTAGAGATAAGGCAACAATATGTAAAAAATACATGATACATGAGTGAATGAGTCAAAAGACCCCAAAGATGCTCCCCAACTCAAGTAAACTCTACTCAAGTGCCAAGTCGTCCTCCTCAACATGTGGAATGACCTCCTAAAAGGTGGAACGACCTCCTCCAAAAGTGTCCCATGAGTGGTACAAAATTCACGATAATCTTCTCGTGGAAGATTTTAAAAGCACCATAATTGTGTCAATTTTTGCCCGAATTTCTATTATGACCACTTTTTGTAAATCCCGTCGCCATTTGACATCTAATGGCGTTGAGTTGGTGGAATTCTGAGTATTATGTTAAAAGATAATTGCTCCTAAGTTGGCTGCCCTCAAAATAGGTGAACAAGCATGTGAAAGGGCTCCAAAGTGAAACCTTCTCTCCAAAGGGTGCAACGTTTCATCCTCCAAGTGTAAAGTCACCTCCAAAAGGTGCATGGTCCTATCATCAAGGTGCCATGTCATCGTCAAGAAACCCAAAACATCATCTCAAGGTGCTCATCATCAAGAAGTACAGTGTCCCATCAAGCCATCCTTGTCATACAAGAAATGTCCCATCATCAATGACCTCTAGGTCATGTCCATGTGTGCTAGGGGGTCTTGTGACTGGAGCCATATGATCAAAACGCCCAACGTCCTCCTAGCAATGCCAAACAACCTCTCTCAAGTGATGGGGACGACCACAATACAAGTGGGGTAATAGCCCCTCAACATCCTCCAAAGGATCCAAGTGTCAACCAATCATGTGCAATCATCATCCGAGGAGGGGGCTCATGTGGTCCAAGATGCATCATGAAGACCGAATGCAAAGTGCACAATCCAAACACAACAGGGAAAGTGAGTCATGTTCGTACAAAAGCCATTAGATACATCTCACAGAATATCCTCTTCAAACTTTACACCAGCTTACAAAATTATACAATTTTCCAAGTCTAGGAATGGGAGGGTCATTATTACCCCCTATTAGGTGTTCCAGTACCCAAACCAAGAGGTATGTCCTAGGGAACCCATCAAAGAGTATGTGCCATGATAGTGGTATGGATTGGGGTTTACTTCATGGGGTGGATATCATTGACATGCAAGGCCATGTATAATATTCATCCTCATGAGTGCCTTTGTAGAGGGAGCGCTTAGGTAGTGAGGTACCCTTTCCTCAGCACTGTCTTTCCAAACCCCTGTTTTCCTTTTTTATTTATAGCTTTAACCTGTTATGGCTTTTGACATTTGATTTGATAAGTTCATAAGAGATGCATTCATTGCATAGGACTTTGGGTGATGGCCTCTTAGTGAGGGGGTAGAGCTCATGCTTCTTTCTTTTCTTGGTTTATTATTCTTTGCTTTTCTTGTTTGTTTCTTTTCCCTGCATTTTTAATTGGTTTTTTTTTGCTCTTTCTATGTCATTTTTTTTATAAAGCTGCATCAACCTTGGGCTTTCTAGCCCCTTCTTCTCATGAGATTACGAGGCACAAACCTTTTTGGGGTACATGTAACACCCAGTCCAAAAGAAAGGACAATGGATAGGTGACAGATGGAATGTGTTATTTATGATGAGGGATATGAATACGTTACCCCCATTAAGGCCCCCCAGTAGTACAACTATTTCCAAGCATGACAACACTTGACTAGAAAATGATAATGACCACCAAAGTGATACAAGGCAGAAAACATAACTCTAAAGCATAATGATTCATTATCCAAATCAAACCATGATCATGATTTTCATGCCTCAAGTATTAACATTATCACTTGATATGAAGTGTCAGAATGATGTACTTGAGTGTGTAAATGCACCATATGATATGAGCGAGCTGAGCTGAGCATGTAGTGGAAGGCATCTGCGGGCAATGGTCTGTGGAGAGTCCGGAATAACATCAGCGGATCTGCTGTCTGAAATGTGGATCTTGGAGAAAAAGTTTATCCTCTAGTTACCCCTAGAAGTGGGGGGGTAACAGGCTGTTTTTGGTTGTCTGGTCAGTTGTCTTTTTTAAGGATTCGTCCTTGGATATTCATTTGTATCTTTCTAAGCAGTGTTTCAATTGCTTTCTGTGTGGCCATTTTTCACTGTTCCTGTCAGTTGTCTTTTTTAAGGATTCATCCTTAGATCTTCAGTTGTATCTTTATGTTCATCCTTACATCTTCAGTAGTATCTTTCTGTCCTATTCATTCTTTTATCACACTTCTACCCTTTTTCTCTCCCACATGCACTTTTCTCCTTTGATAACTGAACAACAACTTGCATAAGTCAAAACAAGATTAAATAAGCTAAGGTGTGAAAGAGGTTAGTGGAAATAGCCAAGAGAAGAGTGCAGGAAATGATCTGTAGCGAATATCAATTAGGTTAAGTAGGAACAAGACATTATTTATTTTCAGATTCACCCTAAAAGGATGTTGGGAGTAGGATTGTGACCAATTTCAGTATCAAAGAACTGAATTCCACAAGTTTCTTTTAGGTTGAATATCGAGGAAGATACTTTATACAGGATCGGAGGGTGAAAGGGACATGCCTCATGGTGGTCCAACTGCTAGCTTAGCCATAAATTGCTAAGAAAAGAATTGATGTTGCTTTTGAGAGTTCTCCCTTTAAGATGAAAGAGAAGCATTACAACTGGCCTGAAGAGGTTGGGCACCACAAGCTTCCCACTTGCATAGTGGAAGTGGCCCTTGCAGGACGAACTACTAAACATAAGCACTTACAGTTGGCCAAGCTGCCACAACAGGGGGGGGTGCCCTTCTGTCAAAGTCACCCAAGACTTGTACCTGACGTCAACTTCTTATTCATGCCTCAAGGGGAATTGAACCTTGGTTGGTGCCTGACATACCACCATCTTCAGTGCTGAACCACAACCTCGTTTGCAAAACAATTGAATTTAATAAGACATTGAATTTCATCTCAGATTAGTGATCCATTCGTGTGGACATAGGTTGTTTTTACTTGAGCACCATCCGTTTTTTAGATATAGTTTTCCGTATTTCCTTTTTTCTGATTGTAGCTGGATGACATTTGTAACATTGTATATGCTCCGCAAGGTCTCTGCTTGCAGGAGCATCCCTGGTCCACTGGCAATCCTGCATAATAAAAAACACGTTTAAATTCCAGCATCCATCTGTGTTTACTTATCTTTGTTGTTTGTGGTTGAGTTTTCTCATCTGGATAATCTCCGGGAGATTTATGCGAGCCCACAAGAGGTCACACTTGTTTTCACCGACTCCTTCTTTAGGAAAGGAAATTTTTGGACAGATCTGGCAGGAAGGGTGATTGGTGCCATGGTGGAAAGTAAAACAAGTCCAGCCTTCAGCTGAGATGACTGGTAGCTGTTGGTGCACCTCTGGGAAGGGAATAAAGACAAAATGAGACAGCAAAATGAGGGATCGGGATTGCTTGAATTATGGCTTGCTGAGTCATGGCATGGGAAGTTGGGACCCAGCTGATAATTGAGGAAGAGCGCTGGAGCAGGAGAAAGAGAAGTTTGCTGGGATACAAGAGAGGAGAATTTGGTGGGGAAAGGGGATCAATCACAGGCAGCAGAAATCACTGGCAGGGAGGAGTGAATTCCTAGGTTGCAATTGAGCAGACTCGTGGGCAGAAAAGGACGAACTCCTGCGCCATTGAGCAATTGAAGAATTGCTGGGCATTAATTTGCTGATTAGAGGAGAGTGAGAACAAGAAAATCACATTTCCTGTGACAGATTGAATTCCCCTGCAGATGCTGGCAGAGTAGGGGTGAAATTTTGTTTTAGACATCGAATTCTCTGAGGATGACTCAAATTCCTTGGGGCAGCTGCTGTATGACAGAGCTGGGCATTGACTGAAGGAAGTTGCAAAGAAGAGATGTCATTTCTTGTGAGAGATCCACATCTGTGGTAACAAGATTGAAATCAGTGGTTGGAAATAAGTATAGCCATTATGTAATTTTGATTTTTCTGTTTTGAATTCTCTCATGCAAATAAATTGAAATTGTCGTCGTTGTTTGGATCTCCACTGTGTTTGCTACTGCACTTATGCTTTCTGATCATTGTTGTGTACCCTTGAGTATTTGAGTGGGTTCTCTGTTCTTAAGCATGCATCAAGTGGTATCAGAGCAAGAAGAACCTATAGGGAGGACAACTCCAGCGAATGAGATCATTGGGTAGAGTTTTCAAGGGGAGAGGCAGCACTAGCATTTGGACTAGGTGAATGCTGTCCAGATCTGCAAGTAAGTTGCAGAAAAGAGACAAAGCATGGCATGTAGAGGAATGAATGTGAATTAGGGCAGGTTATATAGAAGAACAATAGACATTACGGAGATGTTGAGAGAGATTACGACAACACTGGATGCCATAGAAATAGCCCAGAAGAGGGGAATTACAGAGGAAGTAAATTATGAAAGTGAGGATAAAGGGAACAAGAACCTCTGAGAGAAGAACCAGAAGAAAGATGAGCCCTGAAGAGAGGATAGTTCAGGCTATTTTGGGTTTAGGAGGTATTCCTAGGATAGATACTCCTAAGTATACCAGGAGTTCAAATCCTGAAGAACTAGTTGATTTGGGGAGATGGAAAAGTTCTTTGAATTTGAGCTGATTGAGGATCTTCGGAAAGTAAGGTTTGCATGTGAAGAACCATGCATCGTTATGGTGGGACAAGTTGTAGTTGGATAAACAGAGGAAAGCAAAAGAATGTTCGGAATTGGGACTGGATGATGGCAACATTGAAAGGTAAATTCCTACTTGTGGATTATTTGCTGAATTTACTGAGGTTGCAAGATTTGAAGTAGATGGAGATGTCGGTAAAGGACTTCACGAAAGAGTTTTACCCGCTGTCCAAAATGAGGAGAGCCTTCAATCTATTGCCTGATATGTGAATGGACTATGGTTTGCCATTCAAGATGAGTTTATTTATTAGCCTTGATGGTTGAAGAGAAGTTGGCTAGGAAGCAACGGAGTTTGAAGGAAAGAAGAAGTCAAGTGGCTGAAAGAGGACAGCCAAGAGAGAAGGGAGATGAAGAAACTAGTCCCATCACTGTGAATCAGTTTTCTGGAAAGAGATTTGAGGCTGATAGAGGAAAGAGCTCAACGAGAGGAAGAGGCAGAGGGGGTAGATTCATTGGAACCTATTCTGAATGTGGAGAACAAGGACACTGAGATATGAGTGTCTGGAGATGTTGAATGAGGGGCGAAGGAAAGATGCAAGCACGCACATTGCAGACACAGTAGAGTTAGCGTTTGTTAACGAAGCTTTCCTAGTGGAGGTTGAGGCATGGAGAGAATTTGATTCTACTAAGAGTGTTGTTGCAGCCCGATAAGCATATTGAAAGGGAACTGGAGCAGAGGAAGAGCATCTTCAAGATCAAGTGAAAAGTGGGAGGTAAGTGCTGCACTTTGATTGTAGACAGAGGTAGTACTGAGCACTTTGATTGTAGACAGAGATAGTACTGAGAATCTGGTTTCCATCGAGTTCCAGAAACTAAATTTGAAGAGTTCCCCTCACCTGAATGATACCAGGTGTATTGGTTGCAAAATGGGCATAAGGTCACTCTGTCGGAGCAGTGTATGGTTGACTTCATATCAAAAGTTGCAATTACCAGGTGTTGTGCAATGTGCTGCCGAGAGATGCCGGTCACATTTTGTGGGGAAGGCCATAGCATTGTAACAGAGGCGTTGTCTATGATGGTGGAAAGAACACTTATCTGTTTGATAAAGATGGGAAGAAGTTCAGGCTGCATCCCCGTGGAAGAGAAGAAAGGAGGGAATGCTAGAGTGATATTGTGCAGGTACCCAATGTCGGGATATGATAACGGCAATGGAGGAACCAAGGTATCGGAGTCTTGCTGTGAAACAGATAGACAACACATGCAACGGATAGTAATAAAATTATGCAACAACACGCAGGGAAAGGGTTGTTAAATAGGTTGGAGAAAAATGGGAGTGAAATCAGTGGGAGAAGAGGAAGACTAATCGGGAAAAAGGGAGAAGGAAGAAATCTTCAAAGACAATAGGGATCTCTGGTAGCGAGATAGATGACAGAAAGGAAAGAGAGAGTTGTTAAGCAACATTCAATCCGTTGGCAAGATCAAAGTTTGAAAGAAATAACATGGGTTCTCGCAGTGGGAACTGACGGAGGTAGACCATGGTTCGGACAATTGCTACCAATCCCGCCTACTTTCATTTACCAGGGAAGTCTGCCGCAGGAGCATCCTTGATCCACTAGCGATCCTGCAAAATAAAAAATACTTTCCAGTACCCATTCGTGTTTAATTCTCTTTGTTTTTTGCGGTTGTTTTTTCTTATCCGGACAATCTCCGAGAGATCTATGTGAGCCCACGGTGGAAAGTAAAAGCAAATCCAGCCTCCAGTTGAGATGACGGGTAGCTGTTGGTGCACCGCTGGAAAGGAAATAAAGACAAAACGAGACAATAAAAGGAGATCGGGATTACTTGAATTATGGCTTGCTGAGTCATGGCATGGGAAATCGGGACCCAGCAGGATTTGGGCAAATCACAGGCAGCGAAGGAGAATCTCTGGGATGTGATCTTGAGAAACTCATTGAAAACTGGGGGTCATAATTGAGGAGGATTGCTGGAGCAGGAGAAAGGGAAGATCGCTGGGCTATAAGAGAGGAAAATTGCTGGGGGAAGGGGGCGATACGAAGGTGGCAGAAATCGGTGGTAGAGAGGAGTGAATATCTGGGCTGCAGTTGAAAGGATCGTTGGCGGAGAAGGGCGAACTCCTGGGCTATTAAGCAATTGAAGAATCGCTGGGCATTAATTTACTGATTAGAAGAGAGTAAGGGCAAGGAAATCTCATTTCCTGTGAGAGATCGAATTCCCTTGCAGAAGCTGGCAGAGAAGGGGTGAGCCTTTGTTTTAGACATCGAACTCTCTGAGGACAACTTAAATTCCCTGCGGCGGTTTCCGTATGACAAAGCAGGGCATTGACTGAAGGAAATTGCTGAGAAGAGATCGTGTTTCCTGTGAGAGATCCACATCTACGGTGAACAAGATTGAAATGAATAGCTGGAAATAAGTGTAGCCACTATGTAATTTTGATTCTCTGTTTTGAATTCTCCAATGTAAATAAATTGAAATTATTGTTGTTGCTCGAATCTCCACTGTGTTTGCTATTGCGTTTATGCTTTCTGATCATTGCTGCGTACTCTTGAGTATTTGAACGGTTTCTGTGTTCTTGAGCCTTGATGTCTGGATTGGTCCCACAGATGATTGATCCCCAAAACCAGGAGAATAGAAATTTGGCAGAATACCTGACTTGTTAAAAAACTTGAAGCATTAGGGATGGCAATAATAGAAATTGGTACTAAAATCCAGGAGGCTCCCTTTATTTTTATCCTTTCAACATTGTTACATAATTTTATAAATTGAGCTTGATTGCTATCATTTTGATCAGCTGCCAACTTTGATTTTTTCTTTCAACTTTTGTCTTGCTTTTGTTGTTTCTTGTAGTTTCTAGATTCTAAATTTCAAATCTCTTCGTAGTCGTACTGAAAAAGAGTGCTCGAGACTGGTGCAATCACACCAATTTCACTGTAAATTGATTGCTTCCTGTTTTATGTTAGATCACTATTGCTTGTTGCTCTTTACAGAAAGATCTTCTAGGACATTATGTACCTCCATGCTTTTAAATAAGGTGAATGCTTTTGCGTCATGTGCTATAAAGGAAACAACAGACCATTATCATCATTTGGAAAGTGACTTTCTTCTGATGGTCAGCTCCAACTTTAGGTGCTTGAATGCACACAACAGATTTGTTGAGAACTTCTCAATCCTCAATGCATATCAATTTTCACCATTGATAGTGTTAGGAGATAAAGAGTCTGATGCTCCTTAAGAAATTGTTATTTGCACAAAGCTATATTTTGTTTCTCGTCTTCTCATTAAATTTGCTTACCATCTAACGTTGTTTTTCTTGCTTGGACAGTGCTTTCTGTAGAAATTTAGTAGATGGAGCAATGGAGAATGCAAACTAAATGGCGTTTCTTGGGAGAAATACAACTAATTACATGTTATTCCAGGACATAGGGTGTGGATAGTTTCTGCATATTGTACTATTAGAATACAAGCTGAAAGGGCTTGGTACAGAGAAGATAACTGTTTTTTGAAAAGGTTAAAATAAGGACAAATGTTTGGGGAAGGGATTTTCTTTTATTTGGGGGCTAGTGTTTATATTGTATCATCCTGAACTGCCAAACAAATTCTTGGAAGAGAGGCATAAAGGAACAAATCAATTAGGATAAGAATATTGTTTTTGTGACCATATTTAAAGCTATGAAATATAATTCTGTTTCGAAAGATGAATTATTCTGCTCATCAAAGTGCAATATATTTAGTAAACCTCTTTTTTGGACTGAATGTGCAAAGTGGCGCTGCATTTGAAATGTAGACAAACTGGTTTTTACTTCTCATTCAGTCCCATTTTAACACAATGTTGATCAGCAGGTATGTGATAACAAATTATTAATTTTTCTTATTTTATTTAAAGTAGAATGTGATTACCTGACTATTAGTGTATATATATTTTAACTCTGGATCTATTAAGCACATCAAGATAAAAAATCCACTCATAAACTTTTTGATGCTTAAAAGATCTGGGATCCATTATATTTTATTAGTGTAAACACATTACACATCTTCCTCACCCACCTGTCTTTCAATGCAATAAATGCGAATCACTTGAATATAGATTTGGCTCTTCAATTTTTGGAGAGAAGTGAAGATCGATTTCTATTTACATCTTATTAGTTTTTAAAAATATTATTGAGCCCTTCACGCCTAGAATGGGTAATATTATTTATAAATGTGAAGTCAAGATATGTCTAAAGGTAAAAAACTGAATTATGAAGAAAGTTGATTTACAGGACAATTTACTAGACGTTCAACATTTTAGAGTTGATATACTTTGTTTTAAGATGGATATATTGTCTGATTCTTAAGAATGGGTAGGTTTATCTTAGAATTGGTATTCAAGCTTAGAGTGGGTAATATTATTTTATGAATGCGAATTCAAGATATTTCGAAACGTAAGAAATTGAATTGATGAAGAAAATTGATTTACATGACAATTTACTAGATACCCAACTCTTAGAGTTGATATAATTTCTTTTAAGATGATATATTGTCTATTTTTTAACGGTAGGCTCCTCTTGGTTTTGGTTGGAACAAAAGTTATCAAACATTCAATTAATTGGACAAAAGTTATATAGACATGGTGACTATGGTATTCTTTGTAGATGGGTGTTTGGTGAGCATGTTCTTGATGTTTTTCGAGAAGCACACACAAAAGCTTCGCTAGTGACCACATTGTTGACATTCTTTGTATATGGATGTTTGCTAAGTATATCCTTGTTGTTCTTCAAGAAGAACACAAAGCTTAGTTAGTGATAACCATTATTGATGGAGTGACATTGTGACGTGTCTTATTAGCAAGGTTGTGGCAATTTGCACACTTTCAAGTTCAATGTTGTGATACTTGTCAAACCATGGATGAACCAATCACATACCACAACCCCTTGAACCAATTTCTTCTAAGAACACCATATGAATGATAAGTGATGAATTTTGTTAGTCCATTTTAAATACTATCTTTAAGTCCATTTTATGTACTTTTTTTTTACCTTGAATTGCTACATACTTGTAGACCCTTGTATTTTCACAAATGGGTGGAGATAATGGCCTCCTAGACATAAGCAACATGTTCCATGACCAAATTTCCTTTTTAAGAATATTGTTACTTATTTTAGATGTCTTTTGGAGCTTAGTCACTGCAATACGAACACTATCAATGCCAAGATATGTCATTAACTAGTAATTTCTTGATAATATCTCATGAACATCCTTTATTACCCAAGTGCAAATGAATAAGTGGATTCTATAGTCAACTATCTTGATCATCTTGATATAGCTTTATGACTAAACACACAAACTAATATATGCACATTCCTACAGTCCCTTGAAAGGCTTTGGACCACTTATAAGATAACTACAAGTTTGACACCCTTCTAGCTTGTCTTCATTGAAGAAGCAATCATGTCTATGCAATACGTTGTTTCATCCCCATAAATTGGGATGAAGACAAGATGGGTGATATTCATATGAAGAGCATGTGTTAATTTGAAGAGATTGGATGAATTTTATTGTTTGTGTCAATAATACATTTAGAAGCAATGCATGAATTAAATGCATCACCATTTAATCAACCCGTCCAATTTTGGAAATGATACAATATCATTTTGTTTAATAATAAAAGTAAGAAGTTTATACTACTTAAATTAAGATAGCTTGATCTTCCTTGCTATTTTTATCCCTTTTGATTAAGATGTTAGATGAGTACTTAGTAAAATAAAGAGATAAGAAAGGGCTCATTGGAATGATGAACATTCTTGATTTTATATAAATTTTATGAAAATGGACCAATAGAGATCTCAAAGCAATTAAGTGAGCTTTTATCTTTTCAATTAATTTTGTATCTAAACCTAAAACTTCCAATTTATCACCATTCCTATCTCTATCTTATCCTATTTTACACTACCACTAGCTTGATTTCCATCTTGGATTAAAACCTATTATACTCTTAATCTTATCCGTATTTTTCTTCTAGTCCTACCTTTATTATTCATCTCTCTTAACATAATGTACAGAAATTACCCTTTTTTTTCCAGAGAAAAAATCATGATTTCTAGTCATAACTTGAATTGAAATTACACTTTTCACGTGCAATCAATGCTTGCACACATAAAGGATTTTTTTATTTTTATATATATATTTTTTATTTTTTATTTTTTATTTTTTTCTTAAAAAACTAGCCCCAAAAATTACATTTCTTAAATGTTCATACATCTTCCTAGAAGGATGTCCCATTTACCATCTACTATATCGAATTAAAATCATAGAAAGAGCATTTAGGCAAGTCCTACATCACGGTGATATATAATTAAAAAAAGTGTGCACAACACCCTAAACCAGACCAAAGAAAAGCATAATCATAGGTTATCATCATAAGTTGATTGTAGAGATGGCAACTATGCTTCCTCTAACCTCCTCCAGAATCATAGTACCTTCTACCAACTACAATGATCCTTGACAAGGCATTTACCTCCTTGTTCAACTCCCTATAAATATTAGTGAAAGAAATTTCTTCGAAAGAATTGGCCATCATTTTCAATCTATCACCAATAATCCCTAGAAGGATGTTAGCTAATTGATTGAGACCTTTAATCTAGTTTATAACTAATTTGGAATGTCCAAAGACCTTGTTTTTCTTGACATTATTGTCGATGGCACATTTTAATAGGCACCTTAGAGCCATAAATTCAACATGGTGGTTGGATCCTACACGTAATCTAGGTCTGAACTTTACAAAGTGATCATAAGAAAAGTATAGAGTGCTCCTAGCATCACTGAGTTCTATATTGCCTTGATTGGTTTCATTGAAAAATCTACATACTTTGGACTTATTGATTTCTAGGTTCCTTATCTACCTAGGGATTTTTGAAAAGATAGGCATGTTATTCACTGCAAAGATTGATCTCACCTAAGATGACACTTGAAATGAAGGAATGCATTTTTCTTCAAAAATATAGGAGTTTCTGGTTAACCAAATACCCCGAATTATAAGATATGACAAAGCCATAAAATCCCTGGACTCTTTTTGATGATACCAACTTTTCATATAAGCTTCCACAAAGTCACCCAACCATAAATTTTTAAAGCATGTTAGTCGCTTTGCCTTTAACCAAACTCGTTGAGCATAATGGCATTTTATAAGTAGGTGGACTATTGTGTCTTCATCCTTTTTGCATAGCATGCATATCCCTAGACCATGTTTATCCCTCCTTTGTAGGACTTCCCAAGTCAAAGCCTTATTCTTTGTGCCAATCCACAAGAAAATTTAGGTTTTCTTTGGGGCCTTAAACTTCTAGACCCTTTTCCACCACCACTTTGATTCTTGTTCTTTAAAAGAAAACATTTCTATATACCCCAAGCATGCCAAACAAATTCCAATTTTTTTTTCTTAGACCATGCGAGAGAATCATCCTCGTCCTTGAGTCTAATGTGACTCCTTTGCATATTGTCCACATATAATCTCTAAAAATAAAAAATTTCCCCTTCTAGTCCCAATGATTAAACATGTTTCCACCCTTCTTTCCATAAACTAGTTGAGCCAAGATTTGCCACATGATTACGTATGTAGTATCATTGTTAGTACAAAATCCCTATCATCTCCATTAGAAGACTAATCATATTCTTGCATCCTCTCCATGGATCTGATTCTATTCTAACCTTCTCCCCATTCCCCACTCTCCAATCCAACCAAGTTCCAATCATAGGGAGAGCATGGACAAGAGCCTTCTAGTGAGAAGAGACATCTGTTATAGAGTTCCTTGGATTCCTTATCCAATCAAAGAAAGAGCTAGGTTTGATGTATTTCTTCTCTATTATCTAATTTCATAGATCCTCTAATTTTAATACTCTCCATAGACTCTTAGCTACTAGTGATTGTTGGGTGTCAGTTTTGACTTTCTTTTCACCATTCTAACCAAGCCATTCACCCTCATTTATGACCAGAAACTTCCCCTTTTGACCATTTTCACTAGCATCACAACATAATGTACATAATAAAGGTAAAAAGTTGTTTTTGACTGAAAATTCATGATTTTGGTTTGTAAACATAGTTAAAAGTCATTTTACTCACTAAGTTACCAACATTTCAAATACTACATGTATTTAGTGTGTAATGAGTCCAAGTCCAACATGAAGGTGTTCCATCAAGATCAAATCTAACACATGGCAACTACTCATGGATATCTTGAGATGGTGACATGCCCATTTTTCTACCTCCAAGTGAACACTCGGTCAACTTAGTAATACAGATAAAAAAAATTGTAGAAAATAGTTGGAAGACCTATAATCATGTTCCTAAAATCCAGGGTTTGAACTGATTTCCCACTCAGAAAATCAAGGAAATAAATTCAACAATCATGGATCTCCTATCTCTCATGCTTAACATGAGATTTGGTTGTAACTTTTGCACAAAGAGAGGAACAAAATACTATTATGGACATATTCGACTTGACTATGTAATAATCTATAAAGGCACAAGTTAGAGGATGTAAACAATTAGTGAAGAATTCAATATTACTCTTGAAGAATCATTTTGTAAACTGTAATATTTTACAACTGTTGAATACACAAAGATTTTATGATCCATTCATGGTGTTAGTGTGTTCTTAATCTTTTGAGTTTACTTGGCAACATATACACAGGGAATTCTTGTAATTTTCCAAAATTACATGAAACTCTGTAATTTATGTAATCCCATGTAACTCTTGAAACTTGATAGTTAATTCTGAAAGAATATTATCATAGTGAGTAATTTTAATTGAAAGTTGTGACAGATTAGTTTACTCTCTCTGCAAAACATTCATTTTTCCTGTACTTTTTCATTTAAGTTTAAAATCAGTTTATGACTCATAACTTAAGGTGACTCATTCGACTTTAACATTATTTGACTGAATGAAGTATGAATACATATCTACACCTAGTGTTTGAATCAATATTGGTGTTTTTACCAATTGACGGTCAAATAAGTCCCTTAGTGTGGAGAATAACCTTCAGTGTGGGTTAAACTCTGAAATTCCTTGCTTTAAGTTTGCATTAGATTTACTTTCTACATGAATCTTAAGTGACTACAAAGCTAGTTCTACACACATATCCCTGACACCTCATAAGTTTACTTACCTTGGTTTGATAGATAAATGCTTAAAAAATTAGTCAACTATAGTCATTGACATTTTGGCGCCATTGCTAGGGACGTGTCGAGGAATAGGTTTTATAAATCACAAGTTTTCTATTGATTTTAGTTTGTTGTTGCAAATTTATTGATTTTTCTTTTTGCAAATTTTCTAGATTTTTCCTTTTGCAACTTTTCTTATTTTTCTTATACATCAAGACAAAAAGAAAAAATTAGGTTCTTCGACTTTTTCTTGCATTTTGGTTGTTCACACATTTAGGACAAGGAGGAGTGCAGATAGTAAGATGAGAGGTAAGAACCTCTGCATTCACTTTAGTGAGTACATACAAGTCCTAGTCATGTGTGATTTGCATGAATAAATCAGTAGACCTAGTGATTTGAACCTGAGGGTGATTAGCTTCCAATAATTGTTTGATCCCGTCACTCCTCCAAAGGGTCAGTTATAGATCATTTTACTTGAGCGGATTGCAATTAAAGGTATGGTTGAAGTCTTTATAGACTTGAATCCAAATTGAATTAAAGTCCCTTTTAGCTCCCTTATGTGTTATATGTCATGCTTGCATTTACTGATCTATGTGCGGAAATTCATGAAAAGTAACATAAGAACAAAACACATAAGAGATATTACACTTCCCTTGATAATGGAGTTCACCCGATGTGGGCTACATCTCCGGGTCTTGCTCCAAATCTTGACCGCTTTATTCTCCTCGCTATAATGATGCCTCTGATTTACAAGTTGTAAGGCCAAAGTCCCTTTTCGGTGACGACAACAAGAGATCATAATGTGATCAAGAATGTTTACAAGCTTCACAAGTTCTCATGCTCATAAGGCATCCATGATGCTGACATGGACATCATTCTCACATACTCAATACAAAAAAAGATGAAGAATAAGAAATGGCCCCCATCATCATGGAGCCATATAAAGCCTTAGATTTGCTACTAAGATCCAAGCATATATGCAGCCCATACACAGATGCCAAAACTACGAGATTCTTGATTGCTTCGTTGGCCACTTATCATCCAAGTGCCACAAATTCTCTTTCACATGTAGCTGAACTGTTTATGTGAAAGAAGAGAAGAAAGGAAGAAATAGAAGGAACAAGCTGGTCTTGTTGCCTTGCTGCAGCCTCTCCGTGCTCCTTCAAACATGTATCAAGCATACTATGCTGCAACATTTAATGAGAAAACAACATAATAAAAAGCATTCTTACATTATCTCTTCCATAATTTATCTTGTTGATTAGAGTCTTTGCTGCCAAAACAAACATCACCATTAGATTCGCGTCATTGAATTACCCAAAATCGACTGTTAAATCATCTCCATCAGACAATGTCAACTTCAGGCCTTCTCTGGACCTCTACCTCGATCCACGTGCAACTCTGCAATTAATGCATTGGAATATGCATTGAAAACCATGCCCGATACAGCCTTGTATGGATTTTCATGTGCTCTCCCCTGTCCCATGCATTGGAAAAAAATGTGTTTTTAAATAAAAACTTGGGCGGATTAACCAACAAAGATCGTTGACCTAGTGGTTGGAGGATGGATAAAATAAATCGTTGGTTGGGGAGGTCCCAAGGTCAAACCTGTGGGCCTCCCCCTTTTGGATAATTGTTATAACACAATGCCATAATGGCACTAACCCCCACGACCGCTTCCAAATTTAGGGATCCACGAGACTTGTCATCGTTTAAGCTTAGTTGAATCCAGATATAGTGGAGACTTGCCACTGGATTTGGTGGAACCAACTTTACCCTTGGTGGATTGTTGCTAAGTTTGGCGGACTGGTGAATTTCTGCTATATTTTTCAGAGAGGGGGTTGGCTACTGGCCAATCCTCATTTAAATTTAAAAATTTGGTTACTGGCCCCCATTGGGCATTTTCCTGTTGCCACGTGGCAACCCATTATTGGGCCACGTTGTTGCCATCCATTGGTCCACTTGTCTGCCAAGATACTGACTATATCTGCCACTTTTCATGTTGTCATTATGCCATGTGGCATATCTTGGGTGGTGGCACATTGTGTCACCTAAGGGTGCCGTGTGTCACATTTTCATTGGCCCATTTGGCGGCCCAAAGTGCCAAATCAACATGCCACGTGGTACTCTAAAATTTGGCCACATCATCATGCTGAAATCACTGCCACTATTCCTGCCACATCACCAACCACGTCCTATATGGATGCTAAGTCACCTTCCATGTGGCTGTATGGATTGCCACATGGCACTTTCTCATTGGTCCACATGTCAACCCAAAAATGCCAAAAAGGAATGACACGTGGTAGCCTATGGTGTTTCCATGTCAGCATGCTGACATCACCATAACATGTGTCGCTCTCTAATTGTGCCACGTACCCTGTACAGATGTTGACGTCAGTAGTACGGATGCTGACTCATCCCTGCTGACTAGGCCAGGTTGACCAAAACTTTGACTGTGAATATCTTTTGATTCGTAACTCCATTTGATGAATTGTTTAGGTTGGAAATCTTGTGACATGCTCTTTGCGATGATGCCAATTTTGCTGACTTTTGAGGACTTTTAATTTTTTCCCTTTCTAATTTGTCAAGTTCATTCTGAGCCCCCTAGGACACTTCTCAAACTTCTAAGATGTCCTCTAGATCCTCTCGGATCAGTCTTGATTGGAATGGATGTTGGGTTGTTATATTCTTTGCAATGAAAGTTGAGGTGGATTGACTGATAGTCGAAGTCGAAGGTCGAGGTGGTTCAACTAGGTAAAGATGAAGTCGAGGTGGATCGACAGCAAGTCAAAGGTCGAGGTTAGTCAACCGGGTAAAGTTGAAGTTGAAAGTTGAGGTAGTTCGACATGGTAAGTACATTAACAAAAATTATAAGAGGTCAACTGACAAAAGGTTGACAAGCGAGCATGTGGAAACCGACTGAAGACTGAATGAAGGTCAAATTGTAGTGGACGGGTAATACGACTTGGTAGTCGATTGCAACATAATCCCGAGATTCATGGTATTTGTAGCCAATGATCTGCATGGATCTGTAAACATTTTTGGGTGTCATTTTCTTTAGGTTTTTTCCTATTGTAAAGCCTATAAAGAAGGTGTGATGTAAGGTTGAAAAGGTTGATCAATGAGTCAATCAATAATTGTATAGGTTGTTGGTCATGTATATGTAAGACGAATTGGCTACATGGTTGTTCTTGCATAATCAAGAGAGTATGATGTTGATTGTCTCTTAAGTGTGGACCAAGGTTAGACATGTAACCTTTTATTCTAAATGAATAAGACAACAAGGAGAAGAATGCTCAAGGGATGTTGATTTTCCTGGTTTGGGTTTCCAAGGTAAAATCTCGGTATACTGTTTGTTTGTTGTGTCATTTACTTTCTTGATTAAATCTTTCTTCCTCTCTTCTTCTAGGTTTAGCGTGGAATTGTATCTCATTTTCTAACATGTGGTATCATAGTTTGGCTTAACACTCTTGGATGTGATCTAAACTGTAGGTACAGTAAAAGTCGTAAGTTAGAAATCTTTAAATATTTTGCTAAAGAATGGTGAGCAATTCGAGAATAGAGATCGAAAAAATTCAATGGCTAGAATTTTGAGCTTTGGAAGCTTAAAATTGAATATCTCCTTGTAGATCGAGAACAATGGACAAAAGTTTGTCCAGGTACCATGCCAACAGGTATGTCGACAGAAGAATGTGAGAAACTCGAGAGAATACCAAGGAGTACAATTTGACTTTGTCTTGTATATTCAGTGTTACTGAATGTCTCATGTGAAGATTCAACCAAGAAACCGTGGGACAAGTTGGGAAGCTTGTACCAGTGAAAATCCTTGGTAAACAAGTTGTTTATCATAAATAAATTGTATCTTTTGAGAATGAGTGATGGAAGTTCGGTGACTGAGCATTTAAATGCATTTAATACCATTATAAGCTAGTTATCTTCTATGGATATTAAAATCATTGAGGAGGAGAAGTGTATTATCCTATTATGTTCTTTTCTAGACTCCTGGGATAGATTAGTTGTGGATATAAGGATTAATGCAACCACATTAGCACTAGAAGATGTGGTTGCATATCTACTATCAGAATAAATGAGAAGGAAGAGCATGGAAGGATTGACAAAAAATTCTTTAGTAGTGAGAGGTCAACTGGTTGACAGAGATAAAGGCAAATTCTCTGGTAGAAAGTCTAAGTCAAAGGGTAGATTTAAATCCCCGGTTTAGTCAACAAGAAGATGTTGGAAATGCGGTAAATTTGGGCATTACAAAAATGACTACAAGTTGAGGGCGATGGAAGTCAGTACAAGATATGATGACAGGCAGTCGACTAAGAGAAAGAAAAATCCAGATAAGGGAGGTGATGTGTACCTGGTGTCGACCAGTAAAATCATATCAAAATGTTTGGTTGATAGACTCAGGAAAATCGTATCATATGACAAGACATAGAGAATGGTTCTGGGAATATGAATGATATAAAGGAGGAGAATTTTTCTTGGGGGACGACTTGACAACCAAAATTATCAGACGGGGAAAAGTTCGACTAATACTAGAGGATGGGAGGATTAGAACCCTTCCAGATGTGCTACACATTCTAGGTTTGGAAATAAACATGATATTTGTTGGTAAGATGAGTGATGCTAGCATGCATACTCTATTTCATAAGGATTTGTGCTAGATGGTTAGAGGTGTGATGATCTTAATGAAAGGAGTTCAGATTTGAACCCTATACAAGGTACTAGGGAGTGTCGACTCGACTTGATGTAACAACATAGCCTGAAGTTGACTTGATTTTGACTCAACTCACCTCGGCTCAGGATGAGTCGATTCAAACTGATTAACAAGTCATCATAAATTCGACCCGACCATGCTATGGCATGAGAGGATCAGACACATTGGAGAAAAAGGACTTCAAGCTATGCACAATAAATGTATGGTCAAATACTTTCCTGAGTGTAATTTAGAAGTTGACTTTTTTGAACATTGTATATATGGAAAACAAAGTCGGGTGAGGTTCCCATATGGAGTGATAAGGTAAAATGGGATTCTAGAGTTGGTTCATAGTGATGTGTTTGGCCCTGTTACAGTGCCTTCACTTGGTGGATCCCTGTATTATGTCTCCTTCATAGATGATTTCTCTAGTAAGACAAGGTTATATTTCTTGGGGAATTAATCAGAGGTTTTTGATAAATTCAAAGAGTTTAAATCTCTTGTAGAAATCAAGACACATAAGAATATTAAGGCGTTGAGAACTGACAATGGTGGTGAATTCCGTGGAAAATTATTTGATCAACTCGGTAAGAAGTGTGGAATAGCACGCAAAAATACCACACCATATACCCCACAACAAAATGGAGTTG
>CBVK0100154627.1:0-27414 GCA_900067695.1 Picea abies
CTCTCCATAAGCATCCTACCAGCAGCCACATAATTAGCTGCATTATCTGTCACGATTTGCACCACATGGTGTGCACCAATCTCCTCGATGAACCCATGCAACAACTCACATAATAATGTTGCATCTTTCACATGTGTGGATGCATCAACTGATTTTATGAACATTGAACCTTTAGGACAATGTACCAAGAAATTGAGAAGGGTCCTACCCTTCCCATCTGTTCATCCATCAGACATCACTGTGCACCCGGAGCTTTCCCATGATTTCTTGAACTCCCCCAACCTAGCATTGATGTCCTTCTTCTCTGCTTGAAGAATAGGCCCCCGCAACTCCTCATATGAAGGGGCTTTAAACCCTGAGCCAACAACTGCAATGGCATCACACATCGGCTGCCAAAATGGGTTGTTTCTGGTGATGGTGAGAGGTAACTCACTCCAGAAAAGACACCTCCCCATTAACCTGCTTGCCTCTTGCTGCTCCCTTTTTTTAACCACTGATTTAATTGATGGTTGTGCTCCAGATCCAGTTCTTGGAACAAAGAAAGATGGGATCTTCCCAACAGGTGAATCTGCTGCTGTGGAGCCCCTCCCACTACCCTCAGTGGCATGGGAAGATATCCCTGGTGAACTTTGATACATCTTATAAGCTGCAAGTTCAGCTTTTTTTGTAGCCGACTCTTCCTTCTTTTTGTCCTTTGCATTAATTGCATCATGGGCAGCTGTCATAATCTCTGGGGTCACGTTGCTACAAAGCCCAACATCAAACCCCAGAATTCTGGCCAAATGGTATTTCAACTTGTATACTTCTCCTTTAATACGTGTCTTACATAATTTGCATGTTAAAGATTGTCGGTTTGTTCCTTCTTCAGGCTCACCATACTCCCACATTGGATCCAAGGCTCTAGGCATGTTTGCTGAGTGTTATGCAAATGGACCTAGGGCAAAAAAACACAAAAAAATACATTAAACCCCACTTGAAAAAAAAATTGCAGCATATTAATTTAAAAAATCAGCCATCCAAAGAAGATTGTTAGCCATGAAAAATGACATCAACAAGGTGGCTAAAAAACTAAAAAAACAAGCTACATACCCCAATGAAATTTTCCAAAAAAACCCTTACATTTTGTTTGTTCTATAAATTATTGGCAAGATGATAAAAAAAAAAACTAAATCTAAGCAAACAAAGAAGCAAGAAAACATGCAAGTGTATGGAAACAATTAGCATACAAATTGGGAAGGGCATACATACCTTGCTTGGAGGTTGTGGATGAAAATTTCAAAGATCCAACCGGTTGAAGTTTGAGCCTTGCTCCACCACAAAAATTTTCAAAGTTTGTGGATGAATCCACTACGCTGCCTTTGCACACCTCAAAAACGCTTGATGGCCTCCACAAACTTCTTCCCTTGCTGCTCCACACAAACAAAAAAAACCAAATGACCAAAAAAAAACCAAATCGGGCTCTTTATCCCGCGACCCATGCGTCCCAGGCGTTTTTTGGCGTTTTTTTCCCGATTTTTTGAAAAAATCGCGCGTTTTTTAAAAGTAAAAATCGCCGGGCTGAAAAATGCGCGATTTTGCCGATTTTTGCCGTTTAAACGGCGATTTCTTCTTCTAGGGTCCTTATCTCTTTTTTGGAACATCTCTCAGTTAAGTATTTTATTGGTCAATCGTAGCCACATAATTAGTTTAATCTTCACAGGAGCCTTGTTCTTCCATATTTTATCCCACCACCATTTTATATCTTGATATGCATTGTCCCAAAGTGCTCTGTAGCCCATTCAACAGTGTAGTACCCACTAGTCTTGTGTTTTCTCCACACCAATTCATCAGGTTCTTCCTTTAATCTTACATGAGCTCTACATAATTCTGTCTTTTAAGTTGTCCAACTATGAACATGATCACCCTCCAATCTTAAATCTTGTACAGATACCCATCCTTAATGCCATATATCAGTGGTCATAGGATCCCTTAACAGGTTTAGGGTGCATCTACCAATTTCTTGTAGATATTGAATCAGATCAGCTGGTAAAAATACTTCATTCCCACATCCCATAATAGCATCATCTGCCACCCTTACCTATAAGCCATGCCCCACTTTCCAAGCGAAAAAAAGACCCAATAACTGGAAAATCAAATGCCAGTGCTTTCCATTGATTTGAGACATTGTGAATACTTTTTTTGTCACTTCTAATTCAATCCAATAATTTGCCTAGAGCAATATATTTTTGAGTCATAATTCTCTTCCATAGGCTCTCTTTTGAAATCATATTCCAAAGAGATTTTGTAGCAAGTAATGTGCCAAATATATAAATGTTCTGAAGTCCCCACCACCCTTGCCCTTTGATCGAGATATGGACTTCCATTTAGCTAAATGAGTGCCAATCTTGTTAGAACTTCCTTTCCAAAGAAAATTAAACCATGTCCTTCTGATTTTCTCCAAAATTCCTTTAGGAATATGAGCCAATGAGTTCAACTATACAGGAATGGCCTCTAAAATGGATTCGACTAGGACCGATCTACCACCTTTAGATAACCATCTGTTGCACCATAAATTGATTCTCTTCTCTATCTTGGCAAGCAACCAATACTAGTCCCTCTTACCATAACCATTTGGTTTAAGATTGAAGCCTAGGTACTTAATCCCTTCATGAAAGTCAGAAATCCTGAATGAAATAAACCTCTCAAAGACCGAACTACTTCCTCATCAAGTTCATTAAAAACCATACTAGACTTTGTGTTTGTTTGTTTCCATTCTAGTTACTTTGTTATATATGTGAAGAATCTCCTTATCTTTCCTGCCCTCTTCTACAGATCCATTACAAAACATAATTACTTCATCCACAAATAATCAATGAGTAAGTGTTTCATTACCTCCAACCTTGATACCTTGAATAGATTTAGTCCTTTTGGCTTCAATAATGGATTTGCTCAGGCCTTCAACCACTAGCAAAAATAAATATGGGCAAAGTGGTCACCCTTGATGCAAGCCTTATGTAGGTTTGAAAAAAGGTGAAGTTGAGCCATTGATAAGAACAACTTAGGACACTGATGTGACACATCCCATGATCCAGTTCACCATAGATAAGTTAAAATCAATATGAATTAAAAGAAGTCTTAAATAGTACTAGCACACTCTGTCATATGCCTTAGATCCAACTTAATCATCATTGCTGACACATGTTTAGTTTTAATATAATATAGTCCTTGTGCCGAACCAATAGCTTCCTGTATTTGTTGACCTTCTAAGAATCCAAATTGTTCAGGAGAGATAACCTTGGACAAAAGTTTCTTCAATCTGACAGTCAACACCTTTGATATGCTCTTTTACACACAGTTGCACAAAGCTATAGGTTTGAAAGCATCAAAAGGCTCAAGACGGTCAACTTTGGGAATAAGAGCAATAAAAGTGGAATTGAAATTGCCTGAAACCTTACAGAGGTTCCTACTTCTTCCACCACTCAGAGTAGGTCCTCTTCTAGAATCTCAAAGAAACCTAGGAAGAACTCAACAGTCCACCCATCTGGGCTAGGACTCTTATCTTTGTGAAAGGACAGTATTGTTAGAAGTTCATCATTTGATACCTCCTCATATAGCGACTTATTATCCTCTTAGTAACGAACCTTGGAAAATAAGAAGTTACTTTGAAAATCTCTGCAATTTTTGCTCTGGTTCTTTATTTTCAAAATGCTTAACCCCCAACTCAGCCAAACCTTGGAAACTTCTAACCAGAACACCTTCATCATTCATCATTTCCCAAATTGTATTAACACTTTTTTTTTGATTTGCAAATTTGTGCAAATATTTAGTATTTTGATCACCTAATTCCAACCATTTAGCATCTTCATTTTCTTTGCTTCCAAATTTTTAATTCTTAAATCTCCTCGTTAAATATTCCTTTCATATTCCCTAAGAACATCTTTGACATTTCCAATTCAATTTCCTTAAGTAATTTATCTCTGTTCCTATATCTTTCCCTAGCCCAGAAACCACTTTCTCTTTAACAACCGTGACTGAGGCTACAAATTGTTCACTTGCAGAAATCCCTAATTGTAGATCATAACATATCCACACCTCCCTAACCATTGATTGAAATTCTTCCTCCTCGAGCCAACTGAGATTAATTTAAAGGGTGTACTTGGCTTAGGATTGCTATTCTCAAGTTCTAGAAATATAGGGTTATGATTAGAGCATTGATTAGGATAAATCCAGGATCTACACCTGTCCACCCCTTGTAGAACAACATCTGAGACTAAAAACCTGACAATTCTCTTTGAAACATCATCATTGCCAACCCTATTGTTCGTCCATGTCGGACCCATGGAGATAGATTCGACATCAACTAAACCAACAACCTCAAAATGATGATTTGAAAAATTAGCAACTCTATCTACCTTGGCAGTTAACCCCCAAACTCCCCTCTTGTTTAATGTGAAATTTAAATCCGCTCCCATGATCAACTTACCATTGTTAGGGACCTAACCTCCCTAACCCCTCATGTAGATAGAATAATATATTTTCCATATAATAAAGGCTGACATTAGTTAATAAGGCCTATTTAATAATGTGAACAAGTCTAATGTAAGAAGACTTTATAGAAGCTTTCGCTTCTAGAAAGATCTTCCTCTAGAATGTTCTTTAGAAGATAAAATTAGTATAAATAGGAGTAGAAGGCATGATAAAGTCTCGTCTTGAGAATTATTGTAATAGAGCTTTGCTCTGTTGGAAGTTTCCCCCTCAAAGAGGCAAGTAAACTTGGCTTTCTATCAATAAAGGTATCGGTTTTTGTGTTATGTCTCTCTATATTTTGTTGTTTCACTGGTATTTGCTACAATATTTCTATTTTTTGCTTATTATAATACATCTGGTACCTAACAAGTGGTATCAGAGCACTTTCCTCTACAAAAATTATGGGTTTTTTTCCAGGGTAGAGACATGTACCGCCAACCAATGTACACGACCATCACTCCCATGTACCATCAAGTATATCAGGAGTCCCCTCGGTCTCTTGAAACTAGCTCTAGATCAGTCGATCGGTCGTTTGACTGCTATAGTGACATTGAGAATGGCACTCAAAAAGATACTCTCTAGTACCTGGGTAATCAAGTAGTATGACTAAGGGTACAATCGAGCCTCCTTAGTTGGTGCCCTGAGATATTGGGTCGAGTACTATTGTTCGACCCCGCACGTATATAAGAGAGCTATAGCACCAGGCAAACTCTTGTCTGTAGGAACCCCAAAAACCCTAACCCTTGGGAAAGAACAGAATAGAAAAGGACTAGACGAGATCTATTGCCGCACTACCCTGCCTCCTGCATTCTGGTTGCGAAATTCCTATAGAATTTTTCCTGTTAAAAATTTGGGCAATTTGTCACTGCACTATGTTGACTCATAAAATGGTCAACTAGCCTCCTGCCTGCAAATGGTTGCAAGGCACTAATAATTTTTTTTATTATCTACCTATAAACTATAAATACTTAACTATAGGCGGGGCTCCCTAGTTAAAAAGAGAAATTGACAATGCACTTGTTCTCTAAAGAATGATCTTTAGCAGTCTATTTCAGTTTTCTCGAGACATTTTGATGCATCAGTCAATGAATTTCTTGAGGTGATGATTGAAAAGATATAAGTTTTTGTCTTGGTTATTAGTGACAATGAATGCCCATCCACAACATTATATTCATACAAAAGGTTGTTTGTTTCATTAAAAGGGTTGGTATATATTGAAGCTTTCATATGCATATACAAGTCATGTGCAAGTAATAAAGTGGACTTTACATTTAAAATTTTTGGTTATATTCTAGTGATCCAATATGAAAAGATACTCAACAACTTAACATAACCTTGAATATTATATGAAGTATCGAGCTCTCGTTATGAATGAGGTGGCACAAGATATTGAGCTCTCGTTATGCTAGAGCCGCCATGAGGAGGGTCATATTGCGAGAGATATTAGCTACTTGTTCTTCTAGCCTCACAAATCTCTCTTCTGCTGGATCTCGAGGTTTTTTGTGAATAGACTCATCTGCCTAGGCTAAGGTTCTGTGACTTTCTTCTTAAGCCAATTATTGGGTCCTGCAACTTTACACAAATACCCCAAAGAAAACTGCTCTGATACCAATATGATCTATAAACTACCGTGGATATTCCTCTAGAACAGTTCGTCAGATTAGATCTTATAATATTATGAAATCTTAGACCATGCAAACCAATTTTCCTTAGATCCCAGATTAATTAATTACTAGCTTTGCTTGAATTTGTGAAATAACTGAATTATGAAAATGAAAGAAATGAGCAAAAGAACACACCATCCACACACAAATAAACATAGGATATATCCTGGGAAACTCAGTACGAGAGAAAACCCAACTAGAAGGTGAGGCCTGTGGCTCTCTTTTCTTCAGTTATGGAAACATAAATACAAAGAAAGACACACTCATTGTGGAGTTGCCTTTGACACTGTGGCCTCTATGGCTGCTAAATAATCTTTTCCTCCTTTGTTATGCTCTCAAAATACCACTCCTAGCTGCTCTGCTCAACTATGGAACAAGTACAATGCTAAAGAATGGAACCCTTTCTCCTCCTAGCGGCCTCTTATTTAATATAGCCTAATAGCCGTCTAGGGTTAGGATTTCTTGCATCCTCAACCCTCAATTAGTGATAGGGTTTGGACCTTCTAGAATCTTCTTGAAAGTCCACACGCGGTTAGCCCCATATGTGTGAGTAATGGGGACTGACGAGGCATCCACTCGTACCGTGGTGGCCAACAAGGTAGGTCAACTTGTCGAAGGTATAACTTTTGCATACGAGCTTCGATTGAGGTGTTTTTTCGTACTGTTGGAAAAGTCTCGATGTGTAGATCAATGTTGAGGGTGTGGGCACAAGTTTTGAACACTGTAATCCCAAAAAATGCCATTTAATGCAATGGCTCCAGAAGGTTTCGGACCCCAATTTTCCAAACTGGGAGTTGCCATTAAAATGGAGCTACAAGCCGATTCCTCCCATTTTTCCCACCCAGAAAGTACCAAGATAGATGACAAATTATATGATCCAATTTGGATCAAAGATCTAAGAGTTAGTTAGAGACTAGCCACTAGGTGTCTAGCTAAAGAAAGTTTAAAAAAAGCTAAAAGAGAGTATAAGATAATGTGTAAGGTTTCGAAAATCCCGGTACTAAGCAGAAGAGAGGATATTAAGGCTTGTTTGAGTTGGCAACCAAGGACGAGTGAGGAAACGAAGAGGTGGGTTTGCTATCGAAGTCTTCAAGCATTGTGAAAGGCCTAATGCATTGACAGATGATATAATTCAGGGAGTGGCTAGAATTGAGGGGTCCTAGTTGTATGATCCTTGGGGGCTCAAGAATGAGGGAGCCCAACTCTCCTAACCTCCAAGGTTGATGGGGAATTCTCTTTGATATAGACTTGACTACACTAAACTTGGTGAGTAGTAGTAGAGGTATGATGACGGGGGAGCCTTACTTTGGGGTCACTTGGAGCTGATTCGTTCGCTAGTATGGTGGTGTACAACTTGAGATTTGGAATGATATTGATCTTGAATGTGGGAAACTTCAAGGAGATGGCCTAAAGCTTCAGTTGGATTAACACATATAGCTAAGGAGTCAACAAAACATCCTTGGTGGATGGAGCAATGAAGGAGAATCTCTTCAAATAATTGTCCATTTGCATAGACCCTAGAAGAAGCATCATTGGAAAATAATTTCTGATTGCACTAGTGAAGAAACTCCCAAAGCCAAGTCAAGAGAGCATATAAAGAATGAAATCCCACTTAATTTTGTCATATGCTTTATTGAAATGAACTTTTAGAAATAGGACCTTTGTGTTAGAATCTCTTTCCCATTGAAGACCTTCCCCATGCTATGATAAGATTGTTGAAGAAAAAAATGCAATCTATTTGTTCAAGTTGAATACTTTGGGCAATCATAGAGTTAATACGAGTGACGTGGTATTTAAAATTTTAACTAACACTTTACAAGACACAACAAGCAAAGTGATAGAGCATGGACCACGAAGAATATACTTTCATGTTTTTTTAGGGATCAACTTAATAAGTCCAATGTCAACTTAATAAGCCCATAGTAGCCTTTGGCCAAGGCCTTGTGACACACTCGGAAAAGATCATCACCAATCACATGCCAAGATAGATTTTGCAAGGTATTCCATCCTAGCCATATCTGGCAAAGGATAAAACTATTGTTCTTTGTTGAATGGCCGAGACAAATATCATTCTTCATACTACATTTTAGGAGTAATGTGATTGATAGAGTATTTTACAACAAGATGAACATCACATCTGCTAGAGGGAAAAGAGAACTTTGAAAATGTGCATAAAATATATCTTTTATATTTGTCTTGTTCATTGGGGGATTATGAGATGGGTCTTCAAGTATACGGATTTTCATTGATTATTGTTTCCATTTGGAATGGTGAAAGTACATCATTGTAACATCATAACCATCCTTATCCCGGTTGCTTCCTGACTTAATTTAAGTCTCCTTGGCTTTGTTATTGTCAAAACTATCATGTTGATGATTGATATCCCACACAAAAAGTTGCTTTGCAATGTCAAAAGGATCTTCTTCCAAATGCTTTCTAGCATGGTTGAGTTTTTAAAATTGTAGCTCTTTAGCTCTGTAACTTTGAGCAATCATTTGCCCCTATCCTCAAAGAAATGTGCATGTCATATGAACAACTTCCCACCATAAAAGCTAACCCAGTTTGTTGGATGGCTCGAGGACAAGATTCGATATGTGTGACATTGCTTGAATACACTCCTAAGACTCCAATAGTGAAATATTAATTTTGTAAGGCAAGGTGGGTGTGAAATCAACGACCCCTTCAATAAGAACAATGATAAAAAATGGTAAATCATAAATGATCCAAAAGTTGACAAAATCATCAATTGAATCAACCCATCGAGTCTTAGTAGTAAAGGTGACCTTGTATAGATTAGCATAAAATCCATATACATGCTTGGATTTGGGTTAGCCTTGTTTGTTGTTTAGACCAAGTGTGCCACCCATCAGACACTAAGGTGCAAGAGTACTAACACAACCGATAACACACTTGCAATCCCACTTAACCATGTTAAAGTTGTTGCCAAGAATCCACTCAATTGGTGGTAGGAAGTGAGGTGTCCAATCCCATATCGGGATCATTATGAGTAACACAATTTCCCATCCACTGTCCAAAAGTAAGATGGTTATCCAACAACATCTATTAGATAGATTGTGGCCATTGTCAAAAATAGAAGAAGCCATCCAATCCTATGTTATCATAACCATACGGTTGAACTGGTTTTGGATTGGTTCATGCATGAACATGTTGGTTCTGGTACAAATCGATCGATTCATATCTAGACGATTGACTCAAGGATCGAAAAAAGGATAAAAACAAAAAAGCCTTTATCTTCTAGTCATTGAAGAAACCTAACCATCTTTATTGCCACTATTTCACCTCCAACCTATAGTCAGGTTGGCCATTCAACCTCTTTTTTGGAATTGTTTTTAACTTCATTGTTGTCAATTACCTTTTCTTATATTGTACCTTGATTAATTTATGTTTTAACATCAAAAGTTAAAGAGGGACCCCCATTTCAACATATTTGGTAGTGGAATCAGACCCATTGGACCTCCCATGGAGAAGTTAGAAATCGTGGTGTTTTTTAGTGTTTAGCACACTTGATAGTTTTTTCATTATTTCAACATATATGCAAAATTGAACCCTTCTACCCATTCCTCTTGCACCCCTTGAGTTGTGAATTGTGGGATTCCAAGACTGAAACCTAAAACGTGAATAGGGTGCACAAAAATGCCGACAGATTGAAACCTACAGGTTTCCCAATGGTGCCAACTGATGTAAAGCATCAAATGGTACTGTTACACCATATATTATATGGGGTACTCGAGGACCATTTCATGACACCTTGCAGGATGACACCCATGGACTTCTTATGTACCAGTGGCAGATTTGAGGGCATTGCCATATTGCAAATGTTATTTTGGTTCTACCCCCATGGTTTACCCAACCCTTGGGAAACCAAGGGGGAAGGTGGAATTCTTACATGATGACTTGGTAGTATCATTTGTCATGCTCTTTTATTCATTTCAACTTATCGAATTGTATCATTGGTGGACATTGATTTAGCGGCGTATTATGTATATTCATCTTTTTGCAGGTGCTACTCCATGGTTGATTATTGGTGAAGAAATCTCTTATTGCCTTTATCTTGTGGTCATGATGTTCCAGTCATTACTTTCACTCGGTCGTTGCATGATGAGTTTGTTGATGATTATAGCTGAGTGAGATATTCTCCAGGACACAAACCTGAGAGAGAGACCCTGAGATGGGCGTGTGGTTCCTATTTGAGACAGAGCTGGAACGTAGAGATGGCCTCCTCCTTACAAAGAGTTGAGAAGAACTCCAAATGATTCTTTTGTGTAACGCAGTGAGAAAGGAGATCTGCAGAGTTGGACGTGCCTGTGGTTGAGCAGAAGGTGAACGTGTGAATTCCCATAGAACTGGGTGCATCGTCATGAGACAAAGATAAAGATGATGTATTAGCCTCCTCTGAGCAGAGAGTTGAGATGATGAACTCCAGATGACTCTCTTGTGTAATACAGTGGGAAAGAAGATCTGTTGAGTGGACGTGCCTGTGGACGAGCACAGGTGAACGTGATCCTAGTGGCTGAGCACTAGTGAGAGTGGTTTGCCTGTGTAATGCAGTGAGCCAGAGATATGGCCATCCCTATGGATGTGCCCCTAGTGGCTGAGCATTAGTGGGTGTATGAGATCCCTTTCTATATTGTTCAAGAGTCAGACTTGCTTGTAACCCTAATTGTAATGTAAAAGGTACAGGTTGGCCCCACCTTAATGTAATTGATAATTAGTGTAAAAGATAATTAATCTGGTTAATATTAATTATATTATGAGATAGAGAGGTCGGCCGTGTTGTGCCAATAGACACTTTTGTTGACAGGTCAAGTCTAATATAAGTAAAGGTAAATTCCCCATTGAGGAATCATATCTTTTGTGTGAGTTTGGAAATTTCATCAAGTACATCTTCTTGGGAAAAGTGCACACCTCTCTTGGGCGCTAGTCTTCTAGGGTTTGTAATCACCCTCTTGTGTGCTAGGTTTTCTTGATGGTGAAGGTCTTTCTCTTGAAGAATATAACAAAGAATTTTGGCTGGGTTTTCTTCCCTTGTTGAGAAGGGTTTCCCAGGATACTTCTTGTGTACTTGTGCATGGTGTTTTTTCTTGTGATCTTGGTTGTTGCAAATTGTTTATGGTTTAAGTAAATGCAAAAATGGAATGAACTTCATGCTTAAACCCTTTCTATTGAAAAATCAACATGGTATTAGAGCATAGGTCTTGAAGAGCCCATTGCACAAACAACTTTCAACCATCCCCTCTCTCTTCTGCAGAAACCGTACGACCCTCCTAGGGTTCCTAGAAAATCCATACTACTCTTTTGAGGGTTTTCAGCACTTGACACTTGGACGTTGGGGCTAAAAAGGATATAGGTGTGTACGGCCTCCTTCAACGCACCTCCAACAAGTCTCAAATTGCAATTCCGAGCATTTTGACTTTTTGGTCCTAGGGTTTCTAGGGTTTCACTAATTTTTGCAGAAAATTTCAGAATTGTGTTTCTGCAACTCCTTGAAGGAGCTATTCATCTTACCAGGGCTATCATATCCTTCAAAGGATTATTGTTGGCAGTCATAAGTCCAACAAAACCTAAAAGTGCTAGCCTAGCCGTTAGGTTTTCTAGCCTAGATGACAAGGGTTTGTGAAGAATCCAAAAATGAGCAAAATCATGATGGGAGGCAAGCCTGATGGCTCAAGAAAACTCAGTTCCGGGAAGACAAGACCTCAAAGAAATGAAGACATCAACATCTCAACACTCTCAGGTATGGTACCTACCAATGAGAATACTTGGTTAATTGATAGTGGTGCCTCCAGGCACATGACTGGTCTTAGAGATCACCTAACACATTTCGTTGAGAAAGAGACACATCTACATGTTGTCCTTGGAGATGATGCCAGATGTAATGTAAGAGGAGTTGGAACTTCTACCTTCCAACTAGATTCAGATATGCAGCTTCAATTAAAGGAAGTACTATATATATACCTGGAATGAAGAGGAACCTTGTCTCTATTTCTGCTTTGGAAGACAAAGGCTACAAGATTACATTCTCAGAAGGAAGAGTTCTTGCATGGCACAAAGACTCTCATATAAGTTCTGCCAAAGTAATTGGTGTCCGAGAAAACAACTTGTATAGATTAACCATCAAACCAGTCCAAGCCTTACTACATTACACTATCAGCTTGAGTGAGCTATGGCATAGAAGGCTTGCTCACATTCACTATAGAGCTCTCCCAGCTCGGGAAAATGGTAACAGGTCTACTAGAAATACAGATTCAACACAAAGGTGTTTGCAAAGGTTGTGCCCTTGGCAAAAATGTTAAAGGATCCTTCTCAAGCAGTGACAATAGATCCAAGGAAATCTTGGACTTGATACATTCAGATGTATGTGGGCCAATGACTGTTGCATCTTTGAATGGGTACTTGTACTATGCATTCTTCATAGATGATCACTCCAGGAAAACTTGGATTTACTTTCTAAAGAACAAGGATGGAGTCCTTGCAAAATTTCAAGAATTCAAAGCTCAGGTTGAGAACCAGACCGAAAGAAAAATCAAAATATTAAGATCAAATAATGGAGGAGAATACACTTCAAAAGAATTCAGCAGTTTCTGTATTGAAGCAGGGATCAAGAGGGAGTTCACAGTTCCTTACAACCCTCAATAAAATGGGGTTGTTGAAAGGAAAAACAAAACTATCATTGAGGCAACCAAAGCAATGATACATGATCAGAGTCTACCGATGACACTATGGGCAGAAGCATGTATGACAATAGTGTATGTTCAAAACATAAGTCATCATCAGATCCTGAAGAACATTACGCCAGAAGAAGCCTTCACCAGAATGAAGCCTGAGATTGGACACTTCAGAATATTTGGATGTCCAGTATATTTTCATGTACCCAAAGAGAAGAGTTCCAAGCTAGAACCTTCAGGAAGAAAGGGCACATTTGTAGGATACAGTGAATCCTCAAAAGCATATCGAATCTACATTCCTAGTCAGAGACAAATTGGTGTAAGCAAAGATGTTACCTTTGAAGAAGAAGTAGCTTTCCAAAGATCCAGAGAAGCTCAGATGGAAATTGATAGTGAGACAATGCCTTCTCCCCCTTCAACAGTTCAGAGGGAGACAAATATTATTCCAATTGATCTAGTCGTTCCAGCCGATCCAGTTGCTCCAAGCAACATACCCAGAGATATCACAATTGGACATAAAAGGCCTACTTGGGCACGACAAACTCTACAAGAAGCAGAAGGACATAAAGCTCCTCAAGGAACAACCAGATAGAGCAAGAGACCAAAGAGATTCTCAAGCTACCTTTCAGCCATGACCCACATCATTGACTCAGAACCATCTTGTCATGGAGAAGCTTCAGGTGAACAAGTATGGCAAGATGCCATGAATGAAGAATACCAATCTATATTGAAAAATGATGTATGGGATGTTGTTCCAAGACCAGAGGGAAAGTTTGTAGTGACTTCCAAATGGATTTATAAAATCAAGCATGCAGCTGATGGAAGTATCGAAAATACAATGCAAGATTTGTGGCCAGAGAGTTCTCACAAGTAGAGGGAGTTGACTATGATGAGACTTTTGCTCCAGTAGCCTGATACACCTCCATCCGTTCTATCATTGCACTAGCTGCTTCCATGGGTTGGAAGCTACACCAGATGGGATGTAAAGACAACTTTTCTCAATGGTGAAATTGAGGAAGAAGTTTATATCGAGTAGCCAGAAGGATTCGGTGTACACAACGAAAGATCTCATGTATGCAGGTTAAAGAAAGCCCTATATGGTCTAAAACAAGCACTACTTGCTTGGTACGAGAAAATGGATGGATTTTTGGTGAGCTTGGGCTTCAACAAAAGTGCTGCTGATCCAAACTTATATTATCACATTGATGGGAATGAGTGCTTGATTTTGGTCCTATATGTGGACGATCTTTTTTCTCACCGGTTCAGAGAGACTCGTTGCTGAATGCAAACAAGCATTGACTGCTAAATTTGAAATGAAGGACTTGGGGCTGATGCATTACTTCTTGGGACTAGAAGTATGGCAAAACACAGATGGGATTTTCCCTAGTCAAGGAAAATATACTGTGGAGATATCGAAAAAGTTCGGCATGACAGAATGCAAATCCATGCCCACTCCAATGGTAATGGATTTGAAGAAGATGAGTGATACTGATTCAGGAAATGTAGATCCACACTTATATCGACAGTTGATTGGATCACTGATGTATTTGGTTAACACCAAACTGGACATTTGCTATGCAGTAAATGTGCTTAGCCAGTTTATGAGCCAACTGAGACAAACACACTGGATAGCTGCAAAACATGTATTGAGATACTTACGAGGCATAGTTGGTTATGGCCTAAGATATGCCTACAATATAGACTTGAGCCTGTAAGGATATGTTGATGCAGATTGGGCAGGAAGCGCAATGGACAAAAAAAGTGTTAAAAATTTAATTAAAAAGTACCTAGGTAAGTGTTTCTCATCACCTAGGCACCTAAGGGGTGAGAAAGTGCCTAATGTGGACCCTAGTCATTTAATTTGTGAGATGCAAATTAAAAGGTGACTTTATGACTTTAGTGGTGACTTTATGACTTTAGTGAGGGGGTGAGTGAAGAGACACTCAATCTCTACCACCCATCTAATCCAATCTCAATCGTTGGATGTGAAACTCCTCACCTACCACCATGAGGTCGATTAGGGTAGGAGGGCGCACCCTTCCTAGGGTTGCTCATTCATCTTTTTGGAGAGCAAGAGGAAGAGAGAGGTCGAGCTTGAGGAAGAAGGAGAAGTTGCAGGAGTAAGGGCACAATTCCCAAGGCAACCAACTAGCACAAAAATCGAGGAAGGTATAACTGAGTCAGAGGGTTGTACTGTATAGATTTCTTGGAATCCGTACTGCCGGTTTTTGAGCACAGTTTTCGAGGAAGGAAGAATAACAGTCTTGTGGAGGTTGTACGGTACGGATTTGACAGTCCGTACAGCAGCAAAAGAAGAGCAGTCCGTACAGCAAGGTACAACACACATTCCAAGGACTGGCATGAATTTCGAGGTGCATTTATTGCACAGAAAGAGGTACAACAAACCTAGAAAAAGGAGGCATGAATTTGGAGGAGTTTCGTACAACATTTAATGCCGTAGCAGTCGTACGGATTTCTGGCACAGTTTTCAAGGAGCAGTCTGTACAACATTTAATGTTGGGACAACCGTACACAGTACGAATTTCTGGTTCAGATTTCGAGGAGCTGCATTCTGGAATTTTTTGAAGGAGATTAGCACAATTTTTTTTTGAGATAAGTTTGTAAATTTTGCTAAAGATTAGACTGCTGTAGATGAAATTTCTCTGAAGCTCACAAATAATAAAAAGCCCTCTCTCACTGGTTTTCCCCTTGTGGGTTTTTCTAGGGTCACTGTTAGACCAAAAATCATTGTGTTAATTTTTCTGAGTTTATGTGCTGCTAATATTTTTATTTCTGCATTAAAACGATGTTCAGATTCCTCATGTTTCAGTTCTGAAATTTATTTTCTGCTGGGTTTAATTGGCTGTTATAAATCCGGGTTTGGGCATTAAACATTGGCTGAAAAATCAGCGAGACTGAAATTGGGTTGGGGTCTGAAATTTTACAAAAAGCACCTTCGGTTGTTGCTTCACTTTAGGATCTGCCATGGTTTCCTGGTGTAGCAGAAAACAAAGCTCCGTGGCATTGAGCACTGCAGAGGCAAAGTACATTGCATTGAGTGTAGCAGTCCGCGAAGCAGTGTGGCTTCGCAAACTTCTGACTGACTTGTTCGATCATGAGATGGATCCTACTACTGTTCATTGTGATAACTACAGCTGTGTAAAGCTCTTCGAGAACCCTGTGTTTCATGACAGATCGAAACACATCGAGATAAAGTATCACTATATCAGAGACATGGTGCAGAGGAAGACAGTATACCAGAGATCACAGATATCTTCACCAAACCACTGCCAAGACAAAGTTCAAGTATTTCGGTGAGAGACTTGGCCTGGTGGAGAATGCCTCCCTAGCTGAGAGGAAGTGTTGATGATTACAACCGAGTGAGACATTCTCCACGACACAAACCTGAGAGAGAGCCCCAGAGATGGGCGTGTGGTTCCTATCTGAGACAGAGATGGAACGTAGAGATGGCCTCCTCCTTATAGAGAGTTGAGAAGAACTCCAGATGATTCTCTTGTGTAATGTAGTGAGAAAGGAGATCTACAGAGTTGGACGTGCCTGTGGCTGAGCACAAGGTGAATGTGTGAATTCCCATAGAGCTGGGTGCATTGTCATGAGACAAAGATAAAGATGATGTATTAGCCTCCTCTAAGCAGAGAGTTGAGATGATGAACTCCATATGACTCTCTTATGTAATACAGTGTGAAAGAAGATTTGTTGAGTGGACGTGCCTGTGGATGAGCACAGGTGAACGTGATCCTAGTGGTTGAGCACTAGTGAGAGTGGTTCGTCTGTGTAATGCAGTGAGCCAGAGATATGGACATCCCTATGGATGTGCCCCTAGTGGCTGAGCACTAGTGGGTGTATGAGATCCCTTGCTATATTGTTCAAGAGTCAGACTTGCTTGTAACCCTAGTTGTAATGTAAAGGGTATAGGTCGGCTCCACCTTAATGTAATTGATAATTAATGTAAAAGATAATTAATCTGGTTAATATTAATTATATTATGAGATAGAGAGGTCGGCCCTGTTGTGCCAATAGACACTTATGTTGACAGGTCAAGTCTAATATAAGTAAAGATAAATTCCCCATTGAGGAATCATATCTTTTGTGTGAGTTTGGAAATTTCAGCAAGTACATCTTCTTGGGAAAAGTGCACACCTCTCTTGGGCGCTAGTCTTCTAGGGTTTGTAAGCTACTAAGCAACCTCTTGTGTGCTAGGTTTTCTTGATGGTGAAGGTCTTTCTCTTGAAGAATATAGCAAAGGATTTTGGCTGGGTTTTCTTCCCTTGTTGAGAAGGGTTTCCCATGATACTTCTTGTGTACTTGTGCATGGTGTTTCTTCTTGTGATCTTGGTTGCTGCAAATTGTTTATGGTTTAAGTAAAATGCAAAAATGGAATGAACTTCATGCTTAAACCTTGTCTATTGAAAAAGCAACAGAGTTCAAGTCTTATTCCTAGTTGTTGTGTCCTCTAGCTGGGTGGGATACTTTCTTAGTGGTTTGCTTAGATGTCATTCCCTTTTCATTATCCATTCATCAGTTTGCATAGGTACCATCCATTATTTCATCACCCTTTTATTTTAACCAGACAAATTTCATATTATGCCCATATTCCATCATTTACCCAACCCCTAGAGGGCGCATGATCCATTTTCATATAGTTTTTCCTTCATAATTAACTTTTGATTTGGCATATTTCATTATATCACCTTCCATGTGTGAACATGCCAAAGTGGTTTGGGATATTTTATTGCTAATTAATCAGACCCAAACCTAAGGTTGAAGTGCTACATTATTGGCCTCTTTTATCACTGGGTTCTAAACCTTAATTGAGGCTTCATTCCCTCAGTTGCAATTAAAAAAAAAAAAGAAAATAAAGAAAAGGAAAAAAGAAAGAAAAGCACCAGGGAATGTATCTTGTTGTTCACGTGGAACACAACTTGAGGGCAACGCTCCCCTTTGGTGCACATGTTGAGGCAACCCATATTAAAAACTATTATCTAGAGAGTGGTTGCCCTGATGTAAACTCATTGGGTGTCTTTAGCCTTGTTCACACTCACGCATGCTACCCTAGTTGACTAATCATTGGCTTGGCACATATGTTGAGGAGGTGATTGAACTTGCACCGTTTGAGGGTTATGCATGTGTCCTATCCACTTGTCCACTTCCACATTCATTTAACCATTTTTTATTCACCCCTTCTTCTAGGCACTCTCTCCTAGTTGGTGCGCTCCACTAGAAGGTTCAACTCACTTTGAAATAAGCCCTATTCACACCATGTTTTCACCTTGATGATGGTGTTTGACTTGGAACTAGTGCTCCCTTGCTATTTCGAAGAGATTCTTCACATGTTTTGAGACTTCCATGGAGTAGTGATCACATGGATATTATTCTTTTATTCCATGGATTTGGTCTCTTTCTATTTTTGGAGTCTAACGCCTTCCTTGGTGGACTACTTGCTATTTGGAGACTATTCATGATTAACATGGTTTCTTGCTATTTTTGGAGGGTGCACATGTTGGAGGTTATGACTTACTATTTTGGGAGATAGTTGCAATCACTTTGCACCATTCCCTAGGGCGCACCTCTCTTGCACATTATTTTATCATTATTTGTTGGATGGCTCTCCTAGGCATGCGCCCTAGCCTTTTTCATCCTGTCATGAAGGGATCAAAGTATTATTTGATGACTATTTCAAGAGCATTGTAATATTATTTTAGTATTTGTTTGACTCATCAAACATGATTACTTGGATATTATTTTTTTTATTGTGAGGTGGTTGAGCCTATAACTTTATAAATAAGAGGCTCCCCTCACTTGTAATTGTTGTTGTTGAGTGAGCTATGGTAGAGCATTTCTCTATTTCTTGGAGCAAATATTGTGTGGGGATTTTTTCTTCTTTATATTTTGTTGGTGATTAGAGCTATTGTATGCACGTTAAAGAATTGGAACAAGGTCACCTAGTAAGAGCAACTTCAAAGGTGGATAGCTAGGTGTGTATTTCTCTCACTCTTGTTATTTAATTTCATTTACTCTAGGTATTTCTGATTATGTGGCTTCAAAGTAGTAACATAGGCTAGCAATACCTAGGGAAATAAATTTATTGATTGAATTTTGAAATTATCATCTCTTAGGGTTATTTCCTTGCATAGATTAGATTCCAATTTTCAGCCATATAGGAGCTTAGTGGCATGCTTTAGGGAAGCCCTTAGATCCTTGAATTTAGACTAGGTTAGGCCCTGCATATAAATTTGAATGACCCCATTAGCCCAAGGATTAGTTAGGCACTAATCATTCTCTCTTATCCATCCAAAAACTTTAAATTTTCAAGCCACTCTTTTTGTTTATCTTGCCGGAATTTTTTTAATTTTTGTTTTAAATAATTAGTAGCTTTTATTGTTTACTTTTTCCAGAATTTTTTTCAATTTCTTGCAATCCTTTTAGTCTAGGATTTCAATTTATTGATTTTAAACTAGGTTAAAGTGTCATTTGTTTGCTGGAACTAAATTTTAGATTTCTATTTTGAATTAAGTGCATTTCCAAAACTTAAATTAATTTAGAAATTTGTATTTCCAGCATAGCTTATTGACCCAGGACCTCATTTTGCCATTATAAACTAGGTTATTTTTAATTTTATACATCTAGAAATTATATCAGGATTTTGCTTTATATCAATTGCATTTCCAGCACTTGATATAGTGTAGAAATTTGTCTTTTCCAGATTGTATTTGAGCCTTAGACCTCACTTTTAGATCATATATTAGGCTCATTTCCTATATATACCATTTTGGAATTTCCTTTGAATAATTTCATTGTTATTTTCTGCATTGTGCATTCAAATTTAAACACATAAATTTATTTCCAGATTGGATTATTGAGCATTGCATCTTCATTTCTTTTACTTTACTTGCTCAATTCTTTCAATTTATTTGTAAATCTGAAATATCACTTCAACATAAGATCATTAAACTTTCAGATTTGACACAAGTCTAAGAACCTAACACAAACAATCCTACACTAGACTTGAAGCTTGGTTGGAACCTTTATATACACACTTTCATTTGAAACACTTAAAACCAGATTCACAACCAAATATATTGGTCCACAAACACTTCATTGACATACTAAACAAATTGGACTTAGACTTGCATTGGGACACCCCACTTGAGTTGGAGAAGAGCCAACCTAAAGCGAGGGGAAGAGCTACTAAAGTGATAGTGGGTAGCCTTCCTCAGTTACACAAACTAACACCTTGTGCTTTGGACTATACACTTAGGGGGTGCTAGATTTTGTTGTAACAGGTAGCAACCGTTGAGCCATCCACCAAGAGAAAGCAAACTTCAGATTATTGGGCCTGGTTGAGTCTGTCTAATGAGCTAGACATCTGAAGAGTTATGTAGTCATTTGATTATATGCAAAACCGAACCCTTGTACTCATTCCTCTTGCACCCCTTGAGTTGTGAATAGTGGGATTCCAAGATTGAAACCTAGAAGGGGAATAGTTTGCATAAAGGTGCCTGCTGATTGAAGCCTATAGGATGCCCAATGGTGCCAACTGATATAAAACATCAAATGGTAGCAACTGTTGAGCCATCCACCAAGAGAAATCAAACTTCAGATTCTTGGACTCTGGAGCCCAATTTAGAGCTGTGATATTTATGTATGTTCTATCAAAACTTTATTTTATGTATCTCAAAAACTATAACTTGATGAATTTTTGCTATTTGCACCCTTACATGCCATTATAAATGAACAAACCTTGCATATTTGGTGCCGAATGGTTTGGATTTACATTAATGTATATGAATACACACACACATAATTTGAATATTTTATGTATTTATTAATTCAACCAAACCTCTGGCTGGTTTTGGTTTGGTTTGTAATTTTGGGGAAATCGGTTCTGGTTTGATTTTGGCAGTTCTGACTACTTTGATCGAAGGGGAAAGGCCACAAACCACCCTTTGTCCTTCTTTATGGGGTGTGCAATGATGTTCCCCTTGCCAACCACTGTGTAACAATGAACAAACACAAGAACTAGTAACCTTAACCGCTTGTAAAAACAATATATCGTCCTTAACATTAGAGATAGTATTACAGATCCAAGCACACCTTGTGTTGCTTAAGGCTCCATCCACATTCCATGGCATAAGTCCGAACTTCATGGGCACCTTGTCAACTTACTGTGATCATGAGGAAGATTAGTTTTTTTCTGCAAAATGCTAGGCTGGGGTTGAATTGGAGTCTGTGTTTTAATATCTCGCATGTGACATAAAGGTAGTAATTCCATTGACTTCCCTTAGGGATTGACATTTTTACCTTCCTTTCAACTATGGTCCGCCTGTCACTACCATTCTTGGTCACTATTCATCAAGTTCTTGCTCAAGGACTGCAAAAATATTAGCTTCACGTATGACATTAATCTTGCAAGCTTTTGCTAGGGGAGGAAATGCGTGGAGCTGACAAATATCCTTTGCTACTAAAGATCCTGCATTTGGTTCTAGCATGTTGGAAGCATATACTTTGGCTCCATAGTAGAGGAAAGATTAGGGGAGCTTGTTGGCTTACAGTGATCAGGGTGAGGAAGATGAGCTCTATTTTGCAAAATGCTAGGTTGGTGTTGATCAGTATTAATATCTAGCATTTAACATCAGGTGTAGTAATTCCATTGACTCCCCTCAGGGTTTGGGCTTGTTTACCTTTCTTCCTTCCAACTATGGTCCACTTGTCATCGCCATTCTTGGTGGTGTTAAGGTTGGAGTTGACTAGAGAACATGCTGGCTGTGTACTTCCCTCATATTTATCAGGAACATCTTGTGGCTTAGTTGTCATATCAATTTTCTTCAATGGGTAATCCTTAATCGGATGGGAAGGTAAGAAATGGGCAAGGCAAGTGTTGTAAAACTGATTCATTTTTTGAATATGCACCCTGCCTGGTAGATGTAGCTGAATTTCAGATGTCAAGTTGTGTAAGATCAGTTTCAACACTTACTTGTGCATTAGGTCTCATAGATTGGGCCTCTCTTTTATCCCCAACCAGTAGTCAACAAAGGGTTTCATGATTTTGTCAATACTTGCCCGACAATTTTCTTGCAGCCTTGGAAATTCACTCCAAAGAGGGCATTGATGTTGTGAGGCGAAAGTCATTTTGTCAGGGTTGGGCATTTTTATCTGGAACATCTTGTGGCTTAGTTGTCATATCAAGTTTCTCCAATGGGTTATCCTTAATCAGATGGGCAGGCAAGAAATGGGCAAGGCAAGTGTTGGAAAGATGAATCATTTTTTGAACATGCACCCTACCTGGTAGATGTAGCTGAATTTCAGATGTCAAGTTGCATGTAAGATCAGTTTCAACACTACACGCAGATTAGGTCTCATAGATTGGGCCTTTCTTCTATCCCCAACCAGTACTTGACCAAGGGTTTCATGGGCCTTTCTTCTATCCCCAACCAGTAGTAGACCAAGGGTTTCATGATTTTGTTATACATGCCCATTGTTAATACATGCCCAACAATGTTCTAGCATCCTTGGAAATTCACTCCAAGAGGGCATTGATGTTGTGAGGCAAAAGTCATCTTGTCAGGATTGGACATAAGTTGTGGCCTTTGCAATCATCCATGTGTGATTTAGGAGCACTCCAATTAGAAATTAGAACCAAAGAGCACACATATATAACATTTACCAACCCTGCAAAAATTTTCAACATTCCAACAACTAGGCTCCCAATTCTCATCATACCATTTATATATGTCTTGATCAGATGGCATTTTACAAGAGAAAAAACAGGATCGTTTCTAAAGTTTGAATCAGATTTACTTATCTCCATTGTCATCACCAATGATGGTTCTCCTTTGGTATCAGTAACATATTCCTCAATGGAGACAGTCTTTCCCTTATCAAGGATACTACTAGAGGTGTCTTGAAATTGAAACCTCCTATGCATATAAGTAATGGTTTCATTGGGAATTTCAGTAAGAGCAGATTGGGCTTTGGTCCCAGGCTCAACTGGCATATCATGATCTTTACTTTAGCAGCAGGTTGTTTTAAAGAATACTCTTTTTGCACCGTGCCTCATCCTGGCTCTTCTGCCATTGTTTGGCCATCACCTAGAGTTGTTCTTCAGAGATGCTCAACACCTTGGTGGACTGGAAGACACGTTTCAAGGTTTCTTGAAGATCATCCGGAGACAGCACATTATTTGCCATATGTTCCAGATCCCCAAGAGAAATAAAAAAAGCATATGTAAGCTCCTGTCATGGAATAGCTTCTGTCAGGGCTATGATGACTGCTGGCAAGCAAAGACAGGCACTAAACCATTGGTGATACAAGCCTTGAACCATGTATGACAGCTGAAGAAATCAAAGCATATGGAAGAGGCAATAAAGTTCGGAAAACATGGAAAGGCAACAAATACCATTAGCCACTGGAGCAACATGTTATCCAAAGAAATAGCTGCAGACCAAATTTATGCTTCTGTGTGGAGTGAATGGTGGATTGAGAAAGGATTATGTGGCAAATGATAAGTTGGAATTCGTCTCTCAGCAGCAAGATAACTTTGGAGATGCTTCTATATTTGTCAACTTCACGATGATTAAATCGCTTGTCTGTTAGAATAAAACACTGCTCCCACTGTAGACGTTGCATCAGTTTCCATTTCAACTACAAATGCTAAGTCAATTCACGAAGCAATAGGAACCAGTTTTCTCCCCCAACCACTTGTGTTCGTGACATCCATGGTCACTGTTGTTCACCCTTAAAAGTGTTTAGAGAAATCGGTTATGCATGGGGTTGGGTCAGTGAGGTGGTAGTCAGGTCACATGTGTTGCTGCTGCCAATATGAACTTCCAGACAGGTTCAAATAGCAACTTCAGAAGGAAAACTCCAGAACTAATATGCTGGGGATATCATCTGTTTTGATTCCCAGGCGAGCACGTTTTCTGCGGTAACTGGTAGGAGATTATGAGATGGTCGGTCATCTGGCAGTTTTGTGTGGATTCAAAGTAATAACTATTTGTCCAAAAGCGTATCCCCTCAGTTTCAAGGTTATGTTGCTGGTTCGTGTTGGTTTTCTGCCTCTTGTGGCATATCCCTACTGTTCGTGATGTTTCACTGTTTGTTATGGTGTATCCTTTCTGCTCGTGAGGTTTCTCCGTCTGCTATGGCAAATTTCTGCTTTTTGGGACTTTTCTCTTTCCGCTATGGTATATTCCTTCTGTTGGTGATGATTCTCTACCTGCTATTGCATGTTTTCTGCTGTTTGTGATGATTCTGTGCCTGCTATGGTATGATCTCTGCTGTTCTCGTTCGTGGTTTGCTGGAATCACTGGAGACCAACTCACTACTAATATATTCCTGAATTAGAGTTAAATGAAGGTTTGTCTCCAAGTAATATAATTGTATTTATATGCTTTGGATGTACACATTGGTATTTGCTTGATCTCGATTTTGAAGCAGTCTTGATTTCGAGAATGCCCAAAAGTTGAGCTCCTTGTCATAGAGATTTTAAAAGATGCTTTGCGTTTGTATTGTTGCTCAGATTCTGAATTTTTACTGGTTTGTTTCTCATCTATTTTACAGGCATACAGGGATTGTGGTTTATGGCAATGAATATTATTATGGAGGAGGCATTCAGCATACTTCAGTTGGAAAGACTCCTTATGGAAAACCTGTGAAAATTGTAGAATTGGGCATAACCCATTTACCAAAGGAAGTTTTTGAAGAATACTTGCAAGAGATTAGCCCACGCTACACAGCCGAAACTTACAGTTTGCTGCACCACAACTGCAACAATTTCAGCAATGAGTTAGCACAGTTTTTGGTTGACTGCAGTATCCCAGAATTTATTCTTCGTCTTCCTGAGGAAGTGATGAACACTCCAATGGGCGCCTTATTATGTAAGTTTTCTCTTTACCGAAGTCACTTCTTAGAATAGTTGATGTTTGTACAAAAGTAGACAAATGGACACTTTCCTGTCCATCATAGCAGTTCCAAGCATCTGTCTTTCAAATGAAATAATTAGGCCTAAAGGGATTTATGATACAAGGTTCCTTTCTTCTCACTTGATTTTACTGGTGAAAGCAGTGCCAATGACGCAACAGTTAGAGACCACATTAAGATATGGAGGGGTACCTCAAGCTCCACATTTAGGATCTTCCTCAGTCACCCCTGTTGTTGTAGAGCAGCGGGAGACATCAAAACTTTCAAGTAATCGAGGCAAAGAAGAATCAGCAGTGCAAGAAGATGCAAACATTGGAAATGGGAAACCTTCGCTTGTGACTACTACAGATAGATCCTCAATTCCACCTGCTGTTGGACCTGTGAAGCTGCCATCATCTGATGCTTCACTGAATGTGGGTACCAAGGAGATTGACCGCTGTCAAAAATTTCCCCCAAAAATTGAATTAAGTGAAAGAAAGCAAGACGAAGCAATTCAAGAAGATCCTCTCAAAGATGCCAGGGAAAAAATCCAGGAAGAAATCACTCGTGAATTTGCTACTCTTATGACTAGTGGGAGTTTGCGGGCAAGTGAGGCAGCAGCTCTTGCTGCACGACGTGTTATGGAGAGACATGGTAGGTTAAATGTCACAACACGCCAGAGTTGATAACATGGAGTCAAGTGAGTCCCTCATTGCATGTTTGGTACAGTTCTCTGCATTGTTACAAGAACTGGGATGTATACAATTATTTGTTTTATAATTTATTGGTACATATTCTGAAGTTTTCACCGGAAGGTGAAATCAGAAACCTCTCAGGGAACACTATTGAAACAGAAACCTTCCAATAAGATTGTCAAAGTCATTGTGCTGAGCAGGTATTTTGCTTTTATTATTAATCAAATGCATGTTCAAACTATAGCGTGCCATGTCTTGATTATTTATTCAATGCATGTTCCTATGCTGGCATTTACCTACAAATATACTAATTGTATAGAAGAAATATGGAATACCAAATGATTAAAAAATAGACGCATAATCTGAAATAATGAGCAAAGATGAGTTTTGGTTGAGGATATTATCCTTTTGCTACTGAGTGAGAAATTTGAGAACTGTCTCTCTTGACAAGCTTCAGTGTAGGTTCTGCTACAACACAAAGGGTGGATATTTTGACATGTCTGGATTCTCTACAACGATGGATTTTTTTCTTTTTTTGATATCGTGTTTCCCTTTCACATCTTATGTTAAGTTCTCTAAATCAAGGCATTGTACTTTGTCTTTTTAAAGTCATTTGGGATGAGTTTAAATCTATCTTATAACAAATGCCACCATATCCTTTTGTATGGGATGCTTTTGATCTATATTTTAACAAATGCCACCGTATCCTTTGTTGTTTGGGTTAGAATTGGTCTGTCGCAAAGCATCTTTTTAGATATAAGCATCAAATATATGCATTTGTTAGAAGTACTTATTTTCTGTTCAGTATCCAGTTATAAATTTCAAAGTAAAGGTCAGCAATATTGCAAACTGCAAGAAACAAGAGTTGAGGCTCTGGTAATCCTTGGGCCTTCAATCAATCCTTCGACTTCAAAATTAATTTTTTTTGTTTCACTTCGTGTAGAAATCACCCAGCAGTCTCCCAGATAAAAATTTAAAAAAAAGTGGTGGATTTAAAGCAAACTTCGTGTAGCCATCCAATTCTCTTTTAATGAAACGTTAAAAAGATGTCTCCTTTGAATCTTTTCTCAAGACGAGAGATCGAAGCTTTCAGAACAAGGAGCTCAGTAGGGTATCTCAGCCATTCCCAAGTTTGTTTGGTAGTGGCTGCCATTGCTACTCTTCTCCTTTGAAATTTAGTTCTCTGTTTTCCTTCTTGGGTTTCCTCTGGAAATATAAAAGAGCTACTCTGTATTTAGTGCTGAAAGATACGAATAATGTAAGGGCAATCCACGGGGATTTCAAGTATATGAACAAGTAGATGTAATAATTAAATTGAAATTGTAGTTTTGCTTAGAATTTTGATTTTCTCAATTGTGGAGGCGCTTGTTAATGCTCTCATATCCTTTTGCTTTGGCCGCATTATTTGTATTAATGAACCATGATCTAGGTATTTCATGGTGGGAACTGTTGACCGCCTCTCCAACACAGGTGGTCAACTCCATGTGCCATGAAGAGATGCATCATCACATGCATGGTGGGAACTGTTAACCGCCTCTTCAACACAGGTGGTCAACTCCATGTGCCATGAAGAGATGCATCATCAGATGCAAATTTGTCAAAGACTTGGGTTTTACAGGCATGTTTGGCCCCAACACTTTTTTTGGTAATTGGAATTTCTGCACCCCTGCATGGGTTAATAATGTAATAGGTTTGCATGAGTCATGTCTAGGTTAGTTACTTTGGGATCGGTTCACTGGGAGAGTTCCTTTCATCGAGGGTTTTTTATCCTCAGGTTATCAATTGGGCTTTTCAACACTCTTGATTTCCCTTAAGTTTTTCCCTCACACTTGCAATAATTCCTTCAAAGTGGTGAATGACATTCTAGTGGGTTTATCTTTTGGTAACTATTATAGGGAATCATTGGTGAGATCGGAAGAGCGGTTCAGCAGGAATGCCGAGACC
>CBVK0100154628.1:0-27414 GCA_900067695.1 Picea abies
TATTGTAAACAATGTAACACGATGAATGAATATAGAATATGTTGGTTTTCTCGGTTTGTGTTTCCAAGGGAAAAATCTTTGTGTAATGTTTGTATTTTCCATTGTATATTTTCTGTTCTTTTACTGAAAATTAGTTTGCAGTAAATATTGTACAAGGTTAAAATCTACAATTATAAGATAAAAGTCTAGTGAAATTTGACACTTACTGAAACTAGAGTAGTAGACTAGTACACATAGATTTATTTAAGGCATGGAAGACATACTTTGTAGAAACATTCCATATAAAGGCATTCCTTTTTAGCAGGGATGTTAATGGGGTTGCGATTCTACCATAGTTATGCAAAAAATTCTTATAGTAGTTAGTAAGGCTAAGGAAACCATGCAAAATTTGTAGTGACTTCGGACATGGCCAATATTTCATTGCGTCAATTTTCCTAGGACCAACTATACCCCCTTCCCTACTTACAATATGACCTAAATACTCCACTTTAGAAGCACCAAAAGCACACTTGGAACATTTGATGAACAAGTGGTTATTTCAAAGTAACTATAAGGATTAATCCACATGTGTCTCCCACATTTTTTTGTTGATCAAAATATCATCAAAGAATTCAAGAAGAAAGTTGCACAAAAGAGTCAAAGAGCTTGTTTCCAAGAATTTGAAAAGTGAATTGAACATTGCAAATGTCAAAAGGCATTGCTAAAAGTCATAATGGTCTTCAAGTGTATGGAATGCAGTCTTAGGAATATCTACTTCATTTGAATTTGGTGATAACCAAAATGAAGATTAAGTTTAGTAAAGGACAATGCATTGTGAAACTCATCTAAGAGGTTTTCAATGATTAAAATTGGCCATTTATCTTGACCAATCTTTTTAAGAGTGTGAAAGTTGACACCATCCTTTTATCTTGACCTAGGAAACAATTCCTAAATGATCATTTTAATTTAATTCGTTTGTGCAAAAGAATGTCTATAAGGACGCACATTAGGCAGCCCACTTCCTAGGTAGTGGGATGCCATAATCATGGTTACCCTGTGATGGGGTAGGCCTAGGGTTGATTCAAAACACTAATAATTTATCATCCAACAGAAAAGTCATAATAATACGCAGTTGCTTTATTCATTCACCTTCGCAATTACATGTGATTGAGATAACGTCTACGGATCCCTTCTCTTCAATTATGTGTACTTTTGTCACAAAGTTCATTGGAAGGGGGAATAAGTCGGAGCAATTATTTTGTATTCCTCGGTGCTTTTGTTCCATAGTCTTCATCTTTATAGATGCATCGGACCGACAAATTTTATGGGATTGTATCAGATAATTGTGAAAATAATATATTATTTAATAAGCATGGTCAAAATTCATCGATGTCGTTAGAAATTCCAAAGTATTCATCTTTGTCGATTCGATTTCATTGATAGACAAAGGTTAAAGAGATTGACAGAAAATGTCGCATAAATTCTGAACATAATCTGTGTACAAAGGAAGGAAGGAGATTTTAAAGGTTACATAGGAAGATATTTTGTAATTGAAGAAGATATATTCCAAAACGTGGCTTACATAAACTATTGTCAAAATCAATCACCTTCTGCGTTGAAGTTCCGATCTTCGATTATTAAATCTTAATCCTAAATCTGCTTAGCATATTCTAATGATATATTATTTAAATTCAAGTAAGTGGAGCCTTAGCTAAGTGGCATAGGATAATGGAGCAAGTGGTTAGTAAAGATCATGTAGATATGGAACAAGTAGTTTTTCTGCAAATAACTAGTTTGTGTAATTAGTAAAGAGCATGAAGATAATGTTAAAGAGCATCTCGATATGAAGCAAGTAGTTTGTCTTGAAATAAATAGTTTGTGTATTTAGTAAAGAGCACGAAGATAATGTTGAATATATTTTTGGATAAAAATTACTTCATTTTACATATTAATCTTTCAAAAATACATTTCACTAAAAATTGTTTCACAAAACTCTTTTATATTTAAATATGATCAAAGATAAAATGAATATGAAACAAGTAGGTAGCTTTCAAAAATTCATTTTTACTCAAAGTTGACACACAAAACCTTCTTATACCAAGATATGACCAAATATGAAAAGCTATGTATAACCAAAGATGAAAAGCTATGTATTCTTATACCAAGATATGACCAAATATGAAAAGCTATGTATAACCAAAGATGAAAAGCTATGTAGTAAATAGTTTGGGTTGAAGAAATAGTTAAACTAATTAACAAAGAGTATGTAGATAATGCTGAGCATATATTTTGGAGTGTAAATGTGCCTATAAACTATGAAAGATGTTTCTTAAAGTGCATTATGATGATTTATTATTTATTATACTTTTCATTGTTTATAAGATAAAAATAAACTTGAGAGAGGAATTTCCAAATGTCATTTCACAAGTTAATATTCCAAATAAAGTTTTAAAATGAAATTTAATAATAAACAATTTAACATGATTGAAATTCAAATGACAAAAAATAACAATATAAAAAAAAAAAACTTGTATTTATACAAAAGTTGTATTAAAACATTAAATTCACAAGATATTGTATTAAATATCAAATTACTATAATTAAAACATTAAATTCACAAGATATTGTATTAAATATCAAATTACTATAAATAATCATTATCACAAAACTATGAAAAAATAAACTTGAGAAGGGTCCAAAAAAATTTCCAAATGTCATTTCACAAATTAATATTCCAAATAAAGTTTTGAAACAAAATTTAATAATAAACAATTTAACATGATTAAAATTCAAATAACAAAAAATAACAATATAAAAAAAAAACTTGTATTTATACAAAAGTTGTATTAAAACATTAAATTCACAAGTATTAAATATCAAATTACTATAGATAATCATTATCACAAAACTATGAAAAAATAAACTTGAGAAGGGTCGAGAGGAATTTCCAAATGTCATTTCACAAGTTAATATTCCAAATAAAGTTTTGAAACAAAATTTAATAATAAACAATTTAACATGATTGAAATTCAAATAACAAAAAATAACAATATAAAAAAAAAAGAGACTTGTATTTATACAAAAGTTGTATTAAAACATTAAATTCACAAGATATTGTATTAAATATCAAATTACTATAATTAAAACATTAAATTCACAAGATATTGTATTAAATATCAAATTACTATAGATAATCATTATCACAAAACTATGAACTTCCACTAAAAATAGATTTTTTCACATACATAGATAATCATTATCACAAATCTATAAACTTTCATTAAAAATAGATTTTAAATATAGATTTTTTCACATACATAAAAATATTATGTTTAAATATATAATAAGAAGATTTCCAATAAAAATTTTATTATATAATTTTTGTATACTTTTAAATTCATCCAATCATTAAAAAAACAAATGAAAAATAATAAAACTAGGAATCTTTGTTGTAAAACCATAATTTTTATAATTTAACATAATAAAAATAAAATTTCCTTTAATTAATCATTTTTAGTTTCAAACAAATCTAATTAATTATTCCTAATTTCTAACAATGTTCTATAATTTAACATAATAAAAATATTTTTTTTTAATTAATCATTTTTAATTTAGAACAAATTTAATTAATTATTCCTAATTTCTAATAATATTGAAAATAAATAAATTACAAATTTTTAATCTTACATATAAAATCTCTTATTGTATATTGATTAAAAATAACACATTAACTTTATATCTATATAATTAAATATCTAAACTTAATTATTTAAAATTTTAATTAATTTAAACTCAATACAATTTACTTCAACAATATTTAATTTAAATTAAATTATTAAACAAATTATATATGCAAGTTGAAAATTTATCCCTTCTTAATACAACATATATGTATTATCTTGGAAACAAGCACAGATCTTTAAATCAACTTATATATTGGCCATTGAAAATTTATCCCTTCTTAACACATCATATGTATTATTTTGGGAACAAGCACAAATCTTTAAATCAATCTATGTATTGGCCATTGCCCGATCATTATGAATGTCACCAATTTAGGTCCTTTTCATTTTAATTTTAAGTTAAAAATATTTAATTTTAAAAATTAATTTTCTAAAAAATATATTTAGTATTTTAAATTTATTAAATATTAAAAATAATTAAAAATAATTTTATGTAATTTTTTTAATATATAAAAAATTATGTATGTATATATAATTTTTATTAAAAAATGTTTTGAATTTTTTTAATAATTAATATAATTTGATTATTAAAAAAAAATAATAAAAAAAAAATTAATGATTGATATAATTTGATTAATATAATGTTATCTATTTATATAAATATTTATATAAAATATAATATTTAGTTCATTAATTTTTTTTAACATAAGTATAAAATACATTTCACTTAATATAATTTTTGAAGTTTTTCATTTTTAAAATATTTGAAATTTTTTCTCGGATGGGGTGCCACATGGAGCCCACATGTTACATGGTGTGTTGGTAGCAGAGGAAGTTAAACCCCCTCACCATCAACATCCTCCCCAATTCATTTGACATACCTCGCATTAACGCAGAGCATAGAGGAGAATGTTGGGACAACCCAACAACTCTAATGGTGGTTCACATCTAGCTTAAGGGAATTGGTACGATGGTAGCCACCCATGAAACTTTAGCATTCATGGCCTCTATAGCCCTCACCTTGCTAGTTATCATGCAGAGTTCAATCATTGGCTTTATCGTTGTCTTTCCTTCCTGGTTTCACCTCTGTCTTCCCTCCTTGGTCTATCATTCTCCCCTGGCCAATTTGTTTTTTCTCTCCCAGGCCTTTGCTCTTATCCTTCCTCCTTGCTCACACCTCTTCAATTCCTCAATTGTGCTTGGTTTCAACATGCCCTACGAAAGAGGCAAGCCCAAACACTGATCAACCTACTATAGCCAAGCCGTTCGACACAGCCACACAGGTCCCGTGGCTCTCCAGCATTCCCCGTGAGATAATTTGGCCTTTTCTGATCAAAATTGGTCCAGGGAAACCCAGGCAGTGCCTCAGATGCTAATCCTGGAGCCAAATTATGGAAGTTGCATCGTGGAAGAGAAAATTCCTCTGCATAGGATGGAGATTCCTCAATATTTGCAGGTTGATGGTAATGACAGGGCGGCACAGGACGCTAGATGTGATGGGACTACACCGACACGTACAAAGGAGATTATCACAATGAGATGTCTGGTAGAAGAGAAGCTCCCCCCACGACTGTTGGACTCAGTAGACCCCATTGTGGTAGATCCATCAATTCAATGAGATGAATTCTGGCATGAACAAGAATATATCGAGTTGCCATTGCAGAAGACCCTGGATAGACATGCCTCATCCCCGGTGTGTAGGCTCACGACAAAGCATCTCGAAATCATATTCGATATGAGAAGGGACCTTGCAAAACAAAGGCACCATCGGAACCTCCTGAGCAACCACATGGATTTCCTGTTCAAATCACTTTCAGGCGAGACCCGCTAAGAGTCGTTTCCCGACTTGTAATCAACCTTATTCCTTCATTGTCAGTTAGGACAGACACTCGGGTTCACCTCATGTTTAATTCTTCTATTGTTAATTTTCTGTTATTAGTTTTTTTTCTTTCTTGTTATCAAGAACCTCTGGTATTAGTGATTTTTTATTTTTTTTTATCAAAAACTTCTAGTTCAGAACGCCTATTCTGGTTTCCATTTTTCATGGCAGAATAGGTGGCATGTCATTCACAGTTCTCAGACAGGTGTCTTTAACATGCATTGTAACACTAGTTCTAGTTTCCACACCTGTAGCAGAACATGTGACAAGTTTGGTTGTCATGGTTGTAATAGTTGTTATCTTTTGACACATGTCGCGTTTTTTGGGCATAAGTTAACATATTTTGTCTTTTTATTTAAAAAAAAAAAAAAAATTCAAAATCCCTATATAAAATCATAAATTTCCTAAATATGATAAAGATGAATTTATAAATATATAGTTGCTATCTACACCTCCTTTTATTTTTGGAAGTGATTCATAAAACCATGGAAATGATTTCTAAAACAATGAAAATTTAAATGGTTAGCTATAGAGTATATATTTCCTTTAGTTCAGATGGCATGTTTTAGTGTATTCATTTCATCAAATTAATTTAATTTTTTTTAAACGTGTTGATTGACTAGTAAGATTGTATTATGTGTCGCTTCGAGTTTGAACTTCTCCCATTTTCTTCTTCTTTCTTTTGTTAGGATATGGAAAAACATATGATAAATCAATTGCCAATCCACAACAAGGATAATTATCATTTATTGATATCCATAAATGTGAGTTGAAGTATTATCATTATTAAAAAAAAAATGATATTAGATGAGATGAGCCACTAGTGATCTCTAAGAAAGTAAGTCCATAACGTATTTCCATATATCTAAAAAATACAAACATATTTCTTTTGTTAGGATATGGAAAAACATATGATAAATCAATTGCCAATCCACAACAAGGATAATTATCATTTATTGATATCCATAAATGTGAGTTGAAATATTACCATTATTCAAAAAAAATGATATTAGATGAGATGAGCCACTAGTGATCTCTAAGAAAGTCCATAACATATTTCCATATATCTAAAAAATATAAACTCTTAGCTAATTAAAAATGACCTTAAATCTTACTTCAAAATTACAAAACAATTTTAACCTACTAAATACTAATATAAATCATGTAATATAAATTACAAAATAATTACATATTACTTATATCAAATGAATCATATAATTTATATGATTATTACACTTTTAACAAAGAGTTGCATAATTTGATTTTACTTATCCACAAATATATAAAATGTAAGATCATTCCACAAATATATAAAATATAAGATCATAATTTTGATCTCCTAACCACCTACAAATGCTGGAATGTGTTGTCCATTCTTCTCAGTAATAATTAAAAAGAAAATAATCTAAGCTAGAATGTGTTGTCCATTCTTCTTAGTAATAATTAAAAAGAAAAATCATCGTTTCAATTTACCTCCAAATATTATGGTGCATTGAATTTAATTATAACATATTATTTTTATAGTTGTTTTGATTATTTTATTTTTTTATATCATGAAGATATTTAAATATTAGTTAATAAAATATTTACTATTAAATTTAGAATATTCTACTTAGTTTGTCATATTTTAAAAAGGATAATAATACAATTTTATTAATATATGAAATTGAGAATTATATAACGTTATATTACATTTAAAAAATAATGTCGTTGTATTTAGTTTATTTTATATAGTAATGTCATTGTATTTGGTGTATTTTATATGGTAATATTATTATATGGTAAATAACCATGTTTATAAGTTTGATTTTTATTATATTTAAAATAAAATATGACATTGAGTTTATTGTATTAAAAAAAGATATCAAAGTATTTTAGTGTTATTGTTATATTAAAGAAAACAATAATATATTTACAATGGTTAAGAGGAAAATTTGTTACTTTCTCCATCCAAGTTGAAATCTACTTTGTGAAGTTTCGTGGAAACTTGAAAGAAAGAATCTAGTTACTAGAAAAATTATATTAAGTTTGCGAGAGAGAAAAGAGAAAGAGAAACAAGATTGAGAGAAAGAATGAAAAATGATTGTATTTACTAATGAGAAAATAGTAAAAATAAACATGATAAATTCTACATGAGAAAACTAATGCACCATAGTAGTGATCTAGAGAGATGTGAGCATTCACGGATAGACTCTGGAGTGAACTGCCACCTAGTCCTAGTTAATTAGCCATGTAGTCATCGATTAACTAACTAATCACAAGTGGAGAGAGGAGATAATATAGCATGCACATGTGTGTGGCACCTTCCTGGTGATGATCCCAAGGTAAGTGCACCCTCATGGTGATGATACCAATGTATGCATGCAACACTTGGTGATAATACCAAGGTTTCCATGCAAGAATCCACTCCACTATTCTAACTGAGGTGTAACTGACTCAATACTGAAGAGGATGTGGCAACCTCATCTAGGGAAGAATATTCTTAACTAAGGGGGAATATCTCTAGCCAGGAATTCCCTCAACATAGACTAGTCAACCTAGGAAAATAAATATTAGGTAAGTGTATAATATCTCCAACATCCCCCCTGAACACTACTAGGGTGTAAATGATGAATGGGTACTGGAAACCAAGGCCATGTTAGGTACCCATTGTATAATACATCTAAGAATGAAACTTATTTTTGTGATAAATCAGTTTAGGCCAGCTTGGCATTTTTTCGATAACTTACTTTCTAGGACATTTATGATCGTGGATTTTTGTGGAGATGGAGCAGAGATATCTGGGTACGTGTGGTCAAAATTTTAGATGTTGGTTCACTTTACTGTCATAGATATTCTATGTGGAAGTTAGGGTTCCTGAATTCTCCCAAAATCAGTTTCAAGTAGGTTAGTTTGGAATTTTCACCATAACTTCTTTTCTAGGACTCTTCATATCATGAAAGTTTTACATAATAAAGGAGACCTATAGAATTACCTTAGGTAAAAATTTCAGATGTTGGCTCTTTTCACTTTTTGATATATGCTATGTGGAAGTTAGGGTTTATGAATGGTCCTGAAATCAGTTTCAAATAGGTCAGTTTGTAATTTTTAATATAACTTATTTTATGTGACTCTTCAGATTGTAAAATTTTTAGAGAACAAAGGATACATACATAAGTACCTCAGGTAAAACATTTAGATGTTGTTTCACTATAAAGTGTGAGATATGATCTTTGGAAGGTAGGGTAAATGGCCTTGAGATTAGTTTCAAACAGGGAAATTTGGAATTTTCACTATAAACTATTTTCTAGGACTCTTCAGAATGTGAAATTTTTACAGAATAGAGGAGAGATACAAAAGTACCTCAAGTAAAAATTTCATAATCATATTTGCAAAATTGTATATGTGGCATGTTGTACAAGTTCGATCTTGGGAAGAGAACCAAAACAACAAGCTTTGGGAAAGTTACCATTTGGAAATTCAAATTTTGGTTAGACCTGGTAAAGGAAGAAGTAGAGAGCAAACCTAATGAAGGAAGAAGTATTGATTAGACCTAGTGAAGGAAGAAACAACAAGCATACCTGGTGAAGGCAGAAGTAGCAAGCAGACTTGGTGAAGGTTGGTGCAACTCACACAAATAGATTGGCGTCTCTTGCTAAGTTGGTGCTTAGCAGTGGGGATTGGTGTGTTTAGTAAATTGGTGTCTATGAAGATATGTAAGAGTAGGTTGGTGTTGCTCAAACAAAGAGATTGATGTCTCTTGCTAAGTTGGTGCTTAGCGGTGGGGATTGGTGTCTCCAGTAGAATGGTGTCTACAAAGATATGTAAGAGTAGGTTGATTCCTACCAAGATTTGTACCAGTGGGGATTGGTGTTTCTATTAGGTTAGTGCCTACAAATATTTGTAACATTGGATTGTTTCATACATACAATTATAAAGAGAAGTTTTGTGGTTTTCTCTTGAAATTTTTTCCATGTAAATCTTGTGTTCCATGTTCTGCAGTTAATAGATCTCATATGTGATTATTTTATTATGGTTGATGAATGTTTGAATAAGTAAAACAAAAAATATTATACTGATTCACCCCCCCTCTTATTAAAAGTGTGTTCTCAACATAGGTATGATTGAATGTTGAGGTATATATGAAGATGTAAAAATACATATGGGAAATTATCAACTCAAAAAAATCTATTTACCATTAATATGGGTGGTTGTGATATAGTATTGGGGGTAGAATGGATATGCACATTGGGACATGTCACCATGTATTTCAAGAAACTATATATGAGTTTAACTAAAGAGGGTCATGTACACACCCTTCAAGGGCTTCATGCATACCCTCTTGAAATTGTTAGCTTTGACTGTATGGAGAAGTTATTAAAGAAAGGCCACACTAGCATTATTTCCCAATTTAATTCCATACGGGTTATAGAAATTATGATGTAAGAAATCCACCAAGAATTGCACCTAGTCCTCAACAAAAAACACTAGGTCTTTGAGAAACAAAAGGGCTTACCCCCTTCTTGTGGAGAGCATGACCATAGTATTCCCCTGATTCTAGGAAGTCAACCACCAAATGTACATCCTTATAGAAACCATGTTGCAGAAAATAATGAAATAGAAAAAGGTCATTTAGTAATTGTTGGAGGTGGGGATCATACATCTGAGTACAAGACCTTACTCATCACCAATATTCATGGTGTTAAATAAGTAATGCACTTGTTTCATGTGTCTTGATTTTAGGTCTCTCAATAAATTGATGATCAAGGACAAATTTCATATCCTAGTTATTGATGATCTCTTGGATGAAGTTCATGGAGCCAAGTTTTTCACTAAGCTTGATATTCATTCAAGCTACCACCAAAAAAGGATGAATGAGACAAACATCCCTAAAATAGGATTCTATACATAATAAGTTCATTATGACTTTCTAGTCATGGATTTTGGTCTTTCTAATGCTCCATCCACTTTCCAAAGCCTCATGAACAAGATTTTCAAACCCTTCCTATGCAATTTTTTGTTGGTCTTCTTTGATGATATATTGATCTATAATAAAGCATGTGAATAACATATAGAGCATGTGAATAATTCCTTGCAACTCTTGAGGGACAACCAATTATTCATAAAGTGTTTCAAATGTGCTTTTAGGGCTCCTAAGGTTGAATATTTGGGTCACATTGTAAGTAAGGAGGGAGTACAAGTTGATCCTAAGAAAATGGAAGAAATAGAATATTGTCCTTGTCCCAAAAACCTGAAGAGATTGAAGGTATTCTTAGGACTTACTGACTACTATAGGAAAATTTTGGAAAATTGTTGCAAAATTGCATCTCCCCTAACTTCACTCCTTAAAAATAATGCCTTTTTATAGAGAGAGTTTGCAAAAAAGGCCTTCCCAGCTTTAAATGAAGCCATGTGCACTTACTCTAGTATTAACAATACCTTATTTAACTTAGAAGTTTGTATTGTAATGTGATTCCTCCTGAGAGGTCTCAGAGTAGTCTTGATGCAAGAAGGATGACCCTTGGCATTCACCAGTAAATAGTTGTGTGACTGCAATTTGGGAAAATCCACAGATGGGAAGGAAATTATGAATATCTTTCTTGTAGTGGAAACCTGGTGCCCATATCTCATAGGGAGACATTTCCAAATCAAGACTGGACATCATAGTCTAAAGTTCTTCCTTGAATAATGGATGTCTTCACCAAAGAAACATATGTGGGTCACCAAGATGTCAGGGTATGATTATGTGATCATATATAATAAAGGTGAATAAAATGTTGTGGCGAGTTCTTTATCTAGAAAATTTGAGGAGGAGGGATCACTCCTTGACTTATCCTTACCAAGTCTAGGATGGCTCAAGGAATCCTCTAGGGAATGGATGGAAAATAGTACTATAAGACAACGCATCCAAAAAATTCACATAGGTCCCAATCCAAATAAATAATATACATGGAAATAATATACATTATGCTATAAAGGGCACATTGTTATGACAAACAAATCAACCTTAAAACAATGAGTCTTAGAGGAGCTATAATCATCACTGATAGAAATTCACTATAGCTTTCATAAAACCTATCAATGAACTAAGCGCTCATTCTTCTAGGAAGGAATGAAAACATATATCCATGATTTTGTAGTGTCTTGTGACACTTTCCAAAGAAAAAAGGGAGAGAAACCAAACAATCCAAGGGCATTGCAACCACTACCAATCCCAAAAAATATCTGGACCAACATCTCAATGGATTTGATCCCCTGAGGGGGAATTCAATTGGCAAGTGTCATGATATGAAGTGATATGTTCAATGAGGTTTTGAGTTCAAACCCCCCCAATTTACCCGTGCCTATGGAAGGGGCATATGTATGGAACCAGGAGGTTATAGTGGTAGATGTCAGAATCGACCTCGTGTCACGCAAGTACGAGACCGACTGAGTTGTCGATTACACTAGTTAAAAAAAAATATCTCAACAGATTTTAGCACGAGACTCCCAAAACAAAGTAACAAATCAATCATCATGGTGGTTGTCGATCATCTTTCAAAAGATACTGATTTTTGTGCCGTAGTTTATGCCTTCAATCCTTCCTCAATTTCCTAGGTCTTCATGGACCAAATATTTAAACTACATGGTATGCCCACTTCCCTTTCTTCAAATCAAGACCCACAATCACTAGCAAATTTTAGCAAGATATATTTAAACTTCAAGGTACACAACTAAATATTAGCATTACATATCATCCCCAAATGGATGGCCAAATAAAAGTGATCAACAAGTTCTTAGAAACCTATTTGAGATTCTTTACTTTTGAAAAGATGCTCCAGTGTGCACATTAGCTTCCCATGAATAAATGGTTATACAATACCACTTATCATGGATCTACCAAAATGACATTGTATGAAGTTGTTTATGGACAAAACCCCTTATTAGTGGCATCATATACACTAGGCACCTCCAACGTTTAGGAAGTAGATAAAACACTTCACACAAAGATGCCATTATCCATACCTTGAAGGATTTATGGCACAAAATAGAATGAAATAAAACGTTGATTAGTATATATTTGAACGTTATTTTGCCGAAGGTTGTCAAGTGTTTCTTCACCGGTAGCCTTATAAACAAACTTCTTTAAATTTCCACAATTGATGCATTGGATTGACAAATTTTATGGGATTGCAAAGGATCATTTTGAAAATAATATATTATTTAATCAGCACGATCAAAAGTCACATATGTCACTAGAAATTCCAAATCATTCATTTATGTTGATTTGGATTTACTGATAGACAAAGGTTAAAGAGATTAATCGAAAATGTTGCATAAATTCTAAACAAAACATAGGAATGAAGGAAACTTTCAAGATTACATAGGAAGGATATTTTGTACTTGGACAAGATATATTCCAAAATGCCATCAATACTATCTTACATAAACTATTGTCGAAATCAATCACCTCGTGCATTGAAGTTCCGATCTTAAATTATTAAATATCAATCCTAAATTTACTTAGCATATTTTAATGATATATTACTTAAATCAACTAAGTGGAAACTCATATGGACTTAACTAGGGCACATAGTATAATGCTTAAGAAACGGAAATGATTTTTCAATAAATGGACTAAATATTGAACCATTGAGTGCCCTGCTAATCTATTTTTAGAAGTCTATGAATTACTAATTAGTCTTTTATTGGGTAATTCAAAATAAAGGAAAGGGAAATAGACATTTTTTACTTGAAATACAATAAGAATAATTTTGAAATGGTAGAATTGCAAATATTAAATGTCAACATTACACAATCCAATTGTAGTGGGAGTATTCAAACATGTTAAATCTATTTTTATATTAAAAATAACAATTTCATCAATCCAAAGCTGCAATTTCAACAAATATTGTCTATCTAACTAATTATGATGACGACAAACCTGAAAAAATAAAAAACATAGATAATTTAATTCTCTTCAAAAAATATGATGCCAATTTTTTTTTTGAGAAAACAATAACTTTGAAATAACCATTTACAAAAATTGTTTTAAAAAACATAAATATTATATGTATTTGCAAGAAGTCTTATATGGAAGTATCATCATTCCATCCATAAATATTATAAATATATATTTACATAGCTACAACTCATATTTTCTAGTTTTTCCACATAAATATGTTAGCCATGCAAAAATGAAAAAGGATATGGAGCACATAGTTTGTCTTTGAGCAAAGAGTTTGTGTAGTTAATAAAGAGAGAAAGAAGATATGAAGTAAGTAGTTTTTCTTGGAGTAAATAGTTTGTGTAATTATCAAAGATCATTATATATATATATATATAAAGAAAAAAGTGTAAATTTTATTTCATTTAAGGAGGAAAATAAATTTACATTATGTAGAATACATGTCACCATGTATTTTGTCAAAAAAAGAGAGGATGAAAAGTAACTTCTCTTCTCTTAGAAAGAGACCTTCTAAGCACCTCTTGCACTCATAAGAGTAAGACAGCACAACAAAAATGGTCAACAATCATGCATGATTACCATCAGTCAATATAGCTACTACGAGAACATCCCCAAAGAAAAGGCTATAGAATGAAGACCTTTGTTTATACACCACATCTTGAACCTTTCAATAAATGCAATCGAAATATATGTTCATCTAATACTATCCAAAAAAAAATGATAGAGGCCTAACCAAAGTTTATTACATCTCGACAAATACATTATTTATCGGAGAAAAACCTCAAAACTAATAAGAGTTTGAGTTACAAAGGACACTCCGGGCAACTTGAAGGATCTATGAATGGTATATGGGAAAAGGAGTGATTTGTTCCTTAATTGACTTAAGTAATCAACCATGTCGCAAAATCCATCCACGATGCCTATTTAGAGAGGATATCTAACTCCTTGTTACGTTCCATGTAGACATTTCGAATTGAAAAGGAAAAATAAGTGGCCAAAATATTTCATCAAGCAGAGGAGAAAATAGAATGTTGTGGCATCGATGATTTTTTCTGATCCAACTTATAACAATCATAGAGTCACCAAATATCTAAAGAGTTGAAATAAATTTTTCATTTACAAACAATAATAGTAATTTTAGAGCCAAGAGTTATGAGTAGTTGTTTGATCCGAGGCCTATCCCCATTTTTATTCTGAAAAGAATATTTTGTGACATGTGTAGAAATGCTCCCCACCACAAAATGCATAGTTGTTTTGAGAGGCTCCATCTTTATCCTAAATGGTTCAGACTGTACTACAATCTTTATTCTGAAGAAAGTGGGATATAATGTTGATTCCATGTGTAGCGATGAGTTCTAGAAGAGTAGACTTGTCTTTAAAGACTGTTAATTTTATGTCTAACCATATTCCCCATATTATGATGAGAGGGAGATACTTTATATTCTTGTTGTTGGGATGTGTGAGCCATTCCTTCCAAGACTCTTCTATCAATTTTCCTTGCCACTTTCATTTTTGTCCTAGTGTATGAGAGACTTCCTCCCACACTTGCTTAACAAATGGACATGATATAATATGTGCACTCCAGTTTCCTCATCAACCTTGCATAATGCACACCATCTCAGACCCTCCACCCTTCAACGTTTCATTTTTTTCCCAACTAGGAATTTTGTTCTTGATCAAACACCACATGAAAATTTGATCCTTTAGAGGGAATTTTAACTTCCACGGGCCCTTACACCACAAAGCAGTATCCCTTTGTTGTAGATCTATGATGAGTTTTGAGTATCTTAGTTTTGGGGTGTATACCCCATGGGGAGAATTTTTCCAAACCATCTCGTCATCCATTTACGTTATTCTTAAATGTGCTTCCTTTAAATCCCTTGTGTAAGTATCCCAAACGTATGTGTATTCTTCCTCCAACCCAATTTTATCAACTTCTTTCCATTATTGAGAGCATATAGTGGTGTGGCCCTGATCAACTATTTGACAAGTATAAAAAATGCCATTTGTATTAATTGTCAAACTAGTTCCTCTGGGAGGGTATGGATATTCCCACTTCTAGGCCATGGATCTTCTCCCACCCTAATATTTTTTCCTTTTCCTACTCTCTATTCTAGGCCCTCTTCAATAACTATAAAGGATTTTAAAAGGGATTTCCATATAATTGTACAGTTTTCCCTTCCTTTTTCTGAACTTATGATCCATTCTTCTATCGTTTTTGGATGTATATACTTTTGGTTGACCACCTTAGTCCACAAGTTGTCTTTGTTGATCAGTTTCCAGCTGGAATTGGCAGCTAGTGCTTTTGTGAAAAGATGTTTTTTTTAACCGCCATCCTCCAAGAATTTTTTGAATTTCCAACTCTTCCTATTTTACCCATGGAAATACAAATTGGTCCTTTGAACTTTCCCAAAGGAATTTGAAGCAAATCCTCCTTATTTTTTCCATTATACCTCTTGGAATCTAGGCTAATGACATCCAATATACAAGAATAAATTCTAAAAATGACTTCATTAGAACCATCCTTCTTGCTCTTGATATCCATTTGAAATTCCACACATTCAATCATTTTTCCTATTTCGCCAAAATCCACAACCAATATGCTTTCCTATATTTATTTGGATTCAATTGAAACCCGACATATTTTAAACCTTCATCTAGGTTCTTTGTATCAAATAGGAGTAATATTATGTATCCCATTTGTTCTTCCTCCTCCATATTGTGAACCGAAAGTGTGGAATTTCTGTCATTTATTTGAATTCTAGTGGATCTTTGAAATAGACCCAAAATGTTATTCAAAGTTTCTAAATCATATGGTGATGGTTTTCTTATGCCTATTGTTATCATATGAGGATTTTTATGCATATAAATGGAGAGATAGATATGAGTCTTCCTTTTTACCTATTAAAAAGTTTGACCAAAATGTCTAAGAGAGTGCAGAATCATCCTCAAACTGCCCGTAAGAGTTTATTTCATCAAGGTTTGATGAAAATGTTGGTTTTGTATGCATTAAGGGAGGTTCAAATGACCTGGAGGAAGTTATTGAGCTCCATAGGGATAGATGAAGAAGACACAAAACAAGAGAAACCTAAAGTTTCAAGAGAAAAAATAAACACTTCAAAGGATTCTGCAAAACTGAAGGAAGTCTCCCGTGTAACCAAATAAACTAGATCTTGCAAGAGTAAGCTTCAACTATAACAAGAAGCTGAAATTAAACAAGAACCTGAATTCCCTATTTCAAGGCTTGAGTCTAAGGGTTTTGACAGAGTGTATACAAGGATAATGGTAAAACAAAGAGCAGAACAACAACAGGAAGTCAAGTCAGAACCTGAAACTGAATCTTGTGATAAACCTATAGAGAAAACCACTAAGAAAAAAAAGAGTAAGATGGACAAAGGAAAACAAGTTGTATATTATCACAACATGCCTAAGACTAGATCAACCAATAAAATAAGTCTCAATTCTAAGGATTTATTCAAACCCTCCCTCATGAAATAAAATTTGATTATCATAGATGAAGACGCAGTGGAGAATGTCCCAAAGAAGATCCCAAGGGCGAGGAAACAACCACCAATGCCAAATACAAAATTTTCAAATTTAATAGAGTAGTATCTTACCTTTACCCTAGAGATAAACGAGCTTCCAGGACCATATCTACAAGAAACCAAAATTCTATAAAATTCTATAGAGAAGGAGATCACTGTGGGGTCATCTTCAGAGGGGCATAGGTATGAAATGAGAAAAAGAAAACACAAGTTGTCAATTGATTTAAATCAACCTACACCTAAGGAATTCCTTGAGGAATGTAGGACAGAGACATGGGATGAGTCAAAGAAAAAGATCAAGAAATTGCAAACAACTATCAAAAATTGAAAAAAGAAAGAATAATTCTTGAACTCTGGAATGCCAAGATACAAGAAAAGGTACAAAAGTTGAAAACAAAGAACAAAAATCAACATGAGATGTCCAATAAATTTAGAAAGATGAACATTAAGTTGTATTGGAGCAATGTAGTGCTCAAGACTAAGTTGAAACAGCAACAGTCCAAAGGTCAGTCCTCTACTCAACATTGAAAGTTTCTAGGTTATGATAGCACATACATTTTTTATTTATGTCACCAATGATCATAGCTTTGATAGCCCTTTTGGTGAGATGTTGGAGAAGTTCGAGGAGCAAAAAGACCCTTGTTTTTCAACCACATTTTTGTCACAACCTTATGCAAATTCAAAGACTCAACTTAACACGTTTTCTAGGGACCTAAATGCCTAACTTCTCATGTAGGTATAATAATGTATTTCCATGTAATAAAGGTCGATACTAGTTAATAAGGCCTATTCAATAAATATGAACAAGTCAACGTAAGAAGACCTAATAAAATCTTATGCTTCTAGAAAGATCTTCCTTTAGAATTTTCTTTAGAAGATATAATTAGTATAAATAAGAGTGGAAGGTATGAGAGGGATTTGTCTTGAGAATTATTATAATTGATCTCCTCTTTGTTGGAGGTTTCTCCTCAAAGAGGCAAGTGAAAATTGTTTCATATCAATAAAGGTATTATTTTAGTGTTGTGGTTCCATATATTTTGTTGTTTCACTACTATATTTTTTTCTCTGTTGTTATTATGTTGGTACTCACTGAAATAATTCTATTTTCTACTATTATAATAGATATGGTGCCTAACAAGTGGTATCAGATCACTTTCCTTTGAAGGATTTGTGGGTTAATTTTTTTTTCCATTGTAGAGATGTGTTACAACGTCTTTAAGCTACAAAGATCTATCATTCAATGCATAAATCTGTGGTCAGGGAAGCATACACGTAGGAAATACAAGAGGTAATTAAGATCACATTGTTGGAGACCCTTGTAACCCATGTTGGTACCCCTTTGAGTGGTAGCGCATCAGAAATCACATGTATACAGACTTGTGATTCCACATACCTTTGGTATATCGAGAGACCCCCTAGCTATCCTAAAACCATCCATAGATCAACCGATCAACCACCTGAATGTTATAGTTCCACCAAGAACAACACTCAGGAAGATACTCTCTAGTACCTGGGTAGTCGAGTAGTACGGATAAGGTTACGGTCTAGCTTCCTTAGTTAGTGCCCTGAGATATTGGGTCAAGTACTACTGTTTGACCCTGTAGGTATATCAGAGAGATATAGCACAGGGAAAACCATTATCTATAGGTACCTTGAAAACCCTAACCCTTGGAAAGGAAACAAAACATAAAGGAACATAGAAGATCTATTTCCATGCAACCTTTCCACTGACATTCGGGTTGCAAAAATTATAAATAGAAAAGGAATAGAGAAGATCTATTTCCCTACAACCTTTCCTCCCGCATTCGAGTTGCGAAAATTACTATACATTTATTTAATTTTTTCTATTAAGAATTTGGGAATTTCGATACTATGATATTATTCAAATTTTCATAAAACCCTAGTGAAGTAAAAAAAAAAAAAAGATGAAAGAAAAAGGGAAAAAAAGAGCAAAAAAAATAGAATGGGACCTTTTAGTACCCTTATTTGAGACATATCTCATTGGATTCCCCTTCTCTCCTAGATCATTGTAACACCGATCATTTTTAGCTTTGTTTTATGTCCTAGACCCTTATTTTAGACCTATCTCATTGTATTCCCCTTTTCTCCCTGATCGTTGTGCTACCTATCATTTTTAACCTATTTTCGTATCTTTCTAAACCCTTATTTGACACCTATCTCATTGTATTCCTCTTTTGGCACTGAACAAACTTATATACATCATTTTTTACTTTTTTATCCATGGTCCCACTTTCGTTCCCCTCCACCCATGACCACTACTCGCAACCAAGAATTTCTTCACTTGCAAGATGAATCTAAACAAAAAAAGGTAGACATCCAAAGAATGACATCTGAAATTGCTTCCAATTATTCCCGCCTAGACACCTTCGAGGACAAAGTTACAAGAGAATTGGTAGAGGTTAAGGGTGAATTGTGGTCCCTCACCCAGTGGTTGAAACAATCCCTTGGATCTCCTTCCCTTGAATAACCTTCCCACTCTGAAGGTGAGAAATATTTCCATAATATGGCCCTTCATTCCAATTCCCTTCCTTGTGACCCCTGCCTTCCCCAAGTTGAAGTGAATAAATTTGACGAATCTGATCCCACTGGTTGGGTCACTCAAATGGAACATTATTTATCCTTGCATGGAATTAATGATGATCTAGCCAAAATTCATTATGGTGTCCTCTATTTGGATCCTGAACATTGGCAATGATGGAAATGGCATAGAAAGAAATGTCAAGGGTATTAATACAGACGATTGAAGATATATAGAGAAACATGAATTATGAAGCTATAGTAAAGTGAATTGAAACTCTTCATACCTGTGGGAATTGAGGTTCATTCACCTATTGAATGTCGAGCATTAGAAAATAATCCATAGGAGTTATCACAGTGTGTTATTTCTTTCTGCGCCTTTGAATTTGGGATTAATAGAAGATTTTGAAAAAATGGTGTTACCATTGATGGGAAAAGAGACAGATCTCAGATATGCGCAGACAATAGAGACATAATGGATATAGATTGGGAATGGATAAGGATGAGTACGGGTCATATTGGTAGGAAAATATAAAGAGGAACGTTTCTAGATAGATCAAACACTAAATGTGATCCAAGGAAAGAGGAGAACACACCGATAGAGTAACATAGGGAGAGGGGTGCAGATAGAAGGAAAATGCATTTATGCACTCCTAGGGAATAATGAGGAGAGACATTTTTAAAGTCTCAACTATGGAAAAATACCATAGCTCAAATCATGCCTGAGAACCAAGGCTTCTCTGATACAACTGTTAGAAAACCAAGATTAAAGATAAGCATGTAGTGCATTTATTAATCAATATGATACATGTATAAATACATAGACTTGACCTTTGGATTCGTATTCCAAGGTATCTTGGACTCCTATTGATGGTTTCCTTTCATATTCCTTCACATTAGTAACCCTAATGGATTAACTTTCCAACACCACCTCACCCTCTTCTTCCAAACCTCCCAGATACCTTATTGGCAAGTGTCATCGAAAAGAACAATTTCAATGGATCCTTGAGATTCCATAAGAAATGCAACCATGACTATGGCTTCTCTTGTAAATCATAAGAAAAAAAGAAGTGTGCCTAATCTTTATATTGTAGGAACCATCTAAAGAGTGTTTGAATATGAAATGAATTTATCCACCCTAGGCTTGCGCTTGAGAATGCATAGTTGACTGTAATATGACATAATTTTCCCATTCTACTTTTAACTCATTTTGGAGCCCTAAATAAACTGAAGAATTCCAATATTATCTCCAAACTTCCTATTTCTTGAGTTCCTTATCATCTTGTAAAACATAGATGTGTTTATTATGCTAATAATTTTCAAGGTTACCAAATAATTTATAGTCTCCTTTGCACCCTATCTAGGGATCCAATCCCACCCTTATCTTTCTATGATCACTAATTCACCAATCTAACCAAGGGAAATTAATGGAAAAGTAGTGGCCAATGCCTTCCATTTAATATATTAATTTTTAAAACTTTTATGCAGACATAAATACATTCCTCAATGGAAAGTGATTCCACATACTTTTCCTTCATGTTTTGTTGCTAGAGACCTGAACCTATGGACATTCTCCATAATATTTTTTTTGCAAGTAAAGATTCCAAATTTCCCCTTAAGAACTACATCATGAATCTACCTACCACTTAAGAAACCAATTTTTTCCTTAGAAGTTGTTGATTCAAAAGAATATGTTTAATCCTTCTGACAATGACCTTTGCAATGATGTTATAGATGGAATTGCATAGGGATATGACTACAATCTTAAAATAATTTAAGTGAATCATTTTTTATAATTAATGAAATGCAAATGATATTTGAATTTCCAAGTATATCCCTAGAATATTTAGATTCTTCCACCACCCAATATAGATTATCCTCACTTAGATCATAAAAAACCATATAAAATCCTATGAAGTAGCCATTTTCCCCCATTCTCTTCTCCTTTTCAAAGGAATAAAATACCTCCTTCAACTCCTTCTTTGAATCTTGATGTAGTTCCTGGGGGGGAGCTATGATTATGATCAAAGACACACTCATAGTTTGTTATCACTAAAAAATGAAACACATAAATTCAACAAAAATATTTCAACTCTATTGATTCAATGCCCAATTATCTCAAGCCTTATTACATTCATAGAGCCTTTGCACAAGTCTCTATAACCCACATCAACCAGCACTACAAAAACCCAGATCACTAGAGTGTAAAAGGCCCTTATATGTTCATTCAAAAACTTCATACTTATTATTTTTCTCCTAATATTTTGGCCGTCCAACTACCCTAATTTTCCAAATTCCAAATACAACCCTTCATAGTCTAAGGGTTTATAAAATTCAATAAGGATGATAAATTTGCATTAATTTCTCAAAATTTCTAGTTTTTTCGTCAAAAACAAAGTGCAAATTTTCAGAGGGATCAAAAAATTCATACCAAAATTTTTACAAGTGTCCTTTTGAGAAAATGGGATTTGACCTTTGTAGATTTTCTCATTTTTGATAAAACCTATTTCTCAAAAATTTCAAATTCAACTTCATTTTTTCATGTCGAAACAATAAAGTCAGCAATTGATGTTTTTCTTCACTAAAATTGACCAAAAGTGTCTTTCTTCATTAAAAAGTACACCTAGGGTCCATTTCTTGGTCAAAATAAGCTATTCAAATTGGACACTATGAATTTTTCAATCCTAACCTTTCTAAATTTTCAAATTAATCTTTAAATCTTGTTGTTGTGAAAAAAAATTAAAATCTACCCGTCTTTTACAAAATGTCCAAAAAGTCGATGAGGCCTTACCAAAATGCATGCCAAAACTTCCTCGTGTATGATATAAGGAAATTTTTCAATTCAGACTATATATTTCCATTCTGGAAACAAAACCCACATCTTATATTTTATTGATTTATTTCCAAATTATTCTATTTGGCTTACAAATCTACTCTTTGATACTATTTTTGACATTTCCATAAAATGCAGAATGTCATCATAAAATGTACATCCAAGCCATGTTGAGGAACCAAATCACATTTTAAAATAAAATGGATTTATCCATTCTTTACAAACCCTTTTGATATTGTGCAATGATTCCATGTCTAAATCTACAATGCTTAAAATTTTTTTTCCTCAAGTTCCATAATTTATGAAAATGCACACCTAGATCTTTAAAATGCAGGCCTAGGGAAAAATAGGCATGTTAGAGTCCTAAACATTTTACTAGAAGTAATTCTTAGAATTTCACACCTACATAAGAATTCAAATGCATGAAACATAACTTTGTTAGATAGGCTTTCTCCTACAACATCCTTTCATGGTTGGGAAATTTTGAGCATGTTAACCAAAAGGTTGGTGAATACGATTTATAGACTAGTCATCCTCCTCTACAAATATTTTTTTCTAACACCCACAACATTTCCTTCAATTTGTTGACACCACACTTCTCTACATCTACTCCACTCTTTAAAATTTCTTTTATTCATGTCATAGTCTTCTCCATAATGTTGCACTACCCCCTTCTTCTTTAACCCAATGGTCCTTAGTGTTGCACTACCCCTTCTTCTTTAACCCAATAGTCCCTACTTCCTTAAAATGATCCCTCTCAATAGTTCTTACTATCAGCACATCCTCCCTCTTCTATACCATCACCACCACTAATGCTTGTTTCTCAAGCATCTCCTCATTTTCTTATGCATTGATTGTGTTAAACTTCAGTTCTAAAGAGGGTCAAAGTCCTCTGCAACATTGATAAATAAGTAGTTTTTGTATGGTTTTAGGGTTGAGTTTTTGGTGGAAAAAGGAGAAGTATCAAAAGGGTTGAACTTTCTTATATGATTGTATAGTTCTCTACCTAATGAATATATGTTGATGACAGTCGTGTTTTCTTACTCAAATCTATATGTGTTTAATCTTGTCTTGAATGAAAATTTTATGATGTGTGCAATGTACATTTCCTTATTCTTTCATCCATTGTTTTATTTTATATTTTTGTTCATTATGCAACATGTTATACAACTATTTTTTAGTGAAAAGATCAACTATTTGGCAACCTATTGGATGATTTGCATCTATATTTTTCTCTAAGTCTTAAGATATTATTTTAAGTATTTATTCTCACATAGAAATAAATTCATTGCATTGTTGGCTATTGTCTCATGTGTTTGTCTTTCATATCCCCAATTGTCCATTAATATCCATACCATTAGCAAAGGATATTTTACCTTCATACTGTGTGGCTTGTCCAACCACATTTCCATGTTTTAAATCATGTCCTTGAGTTAACCAACAAAATCAAATTATCAAAAAACCAACCATTCCAAATTTGAGGTGGCCTAGCTCTTCCCTTTAGCAGTCAGGTGCAGACTTTGGGACCAACATATTGCAACCACTCCTCTATTGTGATGATCTTCAACTTGTTGTTTCTATACTACATGATTACTCTACATATTCACCTCAACATATTCTTCACATTGGCAACATGTTTGATACATATTTTCTCTAGTATACTTATGCACTTATTCAAACAAATTGCTACTTTATTCACTTGAAAACACATCAAAATTCAAACAATTATGGGCGTCAACATTTCTCATCATATCTCTTCCAATATTACATCTGGTGTAACATAATTTCATCACAACTCTATTGTTGTAAGACCACCTTCTTCTTCAACATTTCTTCTTACAACAACAACACCCACTACTGCAACACCATCTTTGATTTGCACATACACTCTCTCGAGTGTACTATTTATCTATACTACTTGAGTTTGATACAAAAAATAATGTATCTCACTTTTTCCATCGCAATCTTCTTCTACAAGTCCTTCTTCCCTCTCTTTTGGAATGCTATAAAAAACATGCACTTCACACACTTTTCTTCTTCTATACAACTTGGAGAACATTTCCTTACCTACTACACTCACCTTCTTGAACCCCATATGTATGTTCTTCTCTAGAAATGTTTTTCATTTGCATGCTTTCAATTTCATGCACCCCACCCTTGCTTTCATCATGCTTATTGTCATGACTCCATAGGATCTCTATTCATATATTGTGATTGTTCACCTCCTAAGGGTGTGCAACACCATGACTGTTCTAATTGGTTTCTTGGAACATGAAGAATACATTTTTTAAACTATACCTCTTAACCTAGATCATACCCATACTCCATTTTAGGCTACCGACAAGTCATACTCCTACTCTAGTGAAACTCTTATATACTTATACAATTGTTAACAATTTATCACTTAGTCATATATAAGCATACATCCATGAACATAAGAAACCAAGCGAACAATTGCAAAACAAATGAAGACAAACACATAAATAGTTTGGCGGCTCAAATAGCTCCTAACACCTGACTAAGTCTATGTTATTGTGAAACAGTTAAAATATGAGCACTATCGGCTTGGCTTACAAATTTGACAGAGTCAAACGACTTGCCTCATCTCACCAAGACACTCATAAACAGATTTGTCACACCAATACTTTATGTCACAATTGTCTTTGTAACCTCCTATAGTGCACCTTTGACATTCCCACAATTGTAGACTTGTTGTCTCTTCGTTTCCATAGACTTTAACCAAGCTAAGACATATTTTAGTTTTTTCTCACACATGCCTCCATAGACCTACATTTCCATACTTCCAAAATACCTACCAAAGTGTCAAACCCTTGGCTATTTGTCTTCCATCTTGGAATTTTCTCCTCAGTTCATTGCCTTAGAATTTCCTTAGACTTGTCCTCCATATCTCTTGCCATTCTTATGTGCACCCTTTCTCTTATGGGAACTCCAAGGGTCACTTGTGGGAAACATTATATCTCTTGGGTGTGTTGTGCCCCTTCATGAATCATCACACTCAATCGACTCATCACACCCTTTTGTGAACCTGGTGTGCCCATCCAAGCACACACACCCATCATTAGTCATGTCTCTTGGACCTCCGCACCCCATCCTTAGGTGTGCACCCATTTCATTGTGCCTTATCTTCTGTCGATCATCGTGACTCCTTATGGGTGTGTCGATGGGGTTGCCAAATATCTCTAGTGTGCCCATGTTTCTGAGGGTAAACAAGTCCACTCGTTGGGCATGCTCCCAAGTTTCCTCGCTCTTTCCCAAATACAACCCAATTCTTCATCAATAATTCTAAGGAAGGTAAGGTGTTTGACCCCTTAGTTCAACACATCACCATTGTGCACCCAAGGTTCCTCTTCTCACACCCAAATATCTTTGTTTGGCCAAACGATCGCTTCCTCATTCTTCTCTTCATCTGTTGTGTTGCTAAATCTTCCCAAGGAACATGCATGCTCGGTGGGTATTGTGGTATACCTTACATCCTCCCCCACTCCAAGTTGCTTCCATCCTTGGAAACATCCATTTATGTCTATAGTATCTCTGGAGAATCTCTATATTTCATCACCACTCAATGACTATTGTCTCCTTGAATATTGTCATCAAGGAAAAATCTCCTCAAGAAGTTTTAAAAAGTGTGACCGAGTGTTGGATTCTATTGACCCATCATGGATTCGATACTTCAAATCTCTTATTTTTGTTTCATGTACATTGGATCCTCTCAAGCTTCGAACTAGTTGGGTGATTATTCTAGGTTTCGCATTCGACGCTAGAGAACGTACGTCTCCACATCCAATAAACCCATTTCCATTTTCCTCATCACCATATTGTCCAACCGCTCTTAGTATTGTTGAGTTGTCCACTGTAGTCTCAACTTGTTCATTTCAATTGGATGAACCCCTTTGATTCTAGAAAATTTCCTACCCTTTGTCCTAGTCTGTCAAGTCACCTCTACAACTCATCCATTGTTTTGCAAATTCCTTGTTTGAGTCTCTTGATGACACCTCCACTAGGCATCACCATTTTTGTTTCTTTCTCTCGGTAGCACTCTTTCATATTCTTCATTTAGTAGGAAGAGTGTACACAATAGTAACTACCAAGGATATTGGCATACATTGTGTATGACTTTTTCTCCATGCATAAGTATTGCATGACCAAATGAGCTTCCTTCAGTGTGCATAGAAACTCTTGAATTCATTATGCAATAAGTTGGAAGTCGTATATCCCCATGGCCTTCCTCCAAAATTTCATGATCATTTCTAGATGTTGGTATTATAATCATACCTATTTCATTTCCATCTCCAAATCTTGTTGATCAATTTTCTCCATGCACTGTCTTGATTCAACTCTTGGAGTTTCTACAATGGGTAATTTTTAACCCGATTCTCCACAACGTCCATAACCTGTTTTTGATGACTGTAAACTTGGTGATGTTCCCTCTTCTCCATGGAAAGTGAAGAGTCCAAATATCTCTTACACTCATGTTAATGGTTATGTGGTTTCCTCAACTAACCAAACTTCCCCATGTTTTTATTCACTAAAGTATTTTTCATCGTTATTTGATGCTCTTATTGTCCCAAACTACTCAGAGATGTTGCAATGTGGATGACTTATTTATGTTGTGTCATGTTGCAAGGATTGTTGGTGCTCCCACTAACTCATTATATTAACCTGGTCATAGAGATCCTAGGCATCCTCTCAAGATTCCTCTTCTTCTTCAGGGATATGCTTGGTGTTATGGCCTCGTCCAAAAATTCTAAGTGACTTTTTGTGAATGAGAGGAGCTTCTTTGGAAATTTTGAGGAATTCCAAGCCCAATATGATGACATGATATTCCAATGGAGATACCAATAGATCCATGTTTCCAAACACCCCCAAACTCTCAATGGTTTTGAAATAACAATCATTGTCACTGTTGGTGTAATTATATGCATAATATATTACCAAACATAAATTATCAACCAAGATTCATAATCAGTAGAGTTGATGCACTATATGTGTCGATAACAGATAGGTTCCTA